>BLKM01006516.1:2398-13737 GCA_013340265.1 Coptotermes formosanus | reverse complement strand
ATCAGGAAATGTAGAACAGTCGGCCCTTTGCACTGTGTACAGTTGCTGTTGTATCAAGTTCTTATCTCGAAATGTAGAACTGTCGGCCCTTTGCACTGTATACACTTGCTATTGTGGGGAGTTCCTATCACAAAACGTAGAATTATCGGCCCTTTGCACTGCGCAAAGTTACTACTGAAGTTCACCCCGGTAATGCCATATAGGGAAATAACAGCTGTTTGTTCTGAGACCCATACAAAACATACGACGACGTGGGCAGAACGTGGGGTTTTTTCAATGTTAAGCCTGGTGGTGCTTAAAGCAGCTGGGGTCTGAATGGTTAAATGGAGTGGTTTAAGAACTTTATACGTTGTGCCCTCTCACCCTAGCATAAATTTCTTCGAAAATCTACTTCATTTCTTTGTTAACTTGTGTGCGTGTGTGTATAAGAAACACATTTATCGGTCTTTTACTTGTGTTTTTAAAGTAAATATGTGTGATGGTTTTAAAGGTTTATGACATTTTACCACGATTTTTGTACATTTTATTGGTCTGATTCTCTTGGATGATTATTCGGACTGTCACTTATTTCAACAAAACTCGTGTTAAGAATTGAGGGACCTAAACATTTTGTTCCACAAATGTAGGTGATTATGGTTCGTAGCAGACTCTGTCTACACACGGGACACACGGGATAGTGAGAGGCACCGTTGCAGCCACTCTTGTCACACCTTCACCAAAACTATTAACACTGTCAAACATATACATTTCCAAGTTCCAAATATTTATATTTTCCAACTTCAGTTAATTACTAAAGTGTTATATATACTACTCAGTTACGGTTAGTAATGTTTTATTAACAATTATTTGATTCTTAATATTCATAACATTGTTTTATACATAGTCTCTCGGCACACCGGTAGAGAACTACATCTCTCTCTCTCTCTCTCTCTCTCTCTATGTTTCCCTCTCCCCCCCCCCCCCCTCTCTCTCTGTATATATACATATATATATATATGTGCATATATATACCACGAGTTGGACGACCAAAATATCGTGGTTCGATTCCCAGTAGGAACAAGAGATTTATCCCTTTTTCAAAGTGTCCACCTGCTCTGGGGTCACCCAGTTTCTTCTGTAACAGGTACCGGGGTCGCAGTCGCTGTGGTTATAGAGGCCGGGTCGTGAGGCAAGCAACTCATCCCTCCATCTAGTGCCGACGTTAAGAATGGGTGGAGCTATATTCCCACTCCCACATACACCTTTATGGCGTGTATATGGGCAACTGAATTTATTACATAATAGTAATATTTAAATGTTTATAATAATAACAATGCAACCGACGTTATTGGGTTCTTTATTAAAACCATTAATTTCCCTGTTTTCTTTTGTTTAGATGCACAGTGACTCAGGCGGACAGCCAGATCAGAGAGCGTCGATTAACGGTAAGCACACTGCCATAATACATTCACCTGTGGTGCTGTATGATATGTGCAAACGTTAATAGAAGTTGTGAGCCCGCACAGAGCAAAACTCAGCCACCTTTCCTGATCCCTTGCAATCTCACGCCCACAGCTACTCCAGATCTTTCCCTTTTAATATCCTCTAGCACACCAGGTGTTCTGCATAACCTCTCAGTTCCATATTGGTTCTGATATTGGTCTGAAGATTGAAGGGGCATGCGTGAGGAGTGTCTGTTATGTGTTGAGGCTGAAGATACCTTGCATAGAATGTAACCCTGAAATGCCGAACTTGGTGCACCCTATGGTCATGCAGGTATTTAAAATGTAAAGGTAAAGGTCGCCCTGTAACGTGCCATGTGGGTACAGAAAGGGAGTAGATGCATACCTCTACTCTTTTTTTAATCTCGGTGTTAGATGGGGAGTAGGTGGTTAACTCAACGCCCCGGCCGCCTTACCCCCGGGAATGATTGGGTACCCAGTGTATACAAGGCTAGGTGTGCCACAGCGCCGGTCTGGACGGGTGCAAAAAATCTCGTCAACACCGGGATTCAATCCCCGGACCATCCAGCCCGTATCGGGTCGCTATACAGACTACGCTGTCGCGGTCCACGAACGCGTTTAAGGTTACTACTACTCGTACAAATTAAAAATCCATCCGTCTCGGGCAGTAGTTGGAATTTAAACCCTAAGCGTCTTTGAAGGGGTGAGATGTGCGGAAACATGCAGCTGGGAGATTAGAAGTTATTTGTGAAAATAGAAAGAGCTTCAACGGAGAAATTTTGTTGAGGAAAGTTGTAAACTGCTGCAACTGAAGCAGCCTTAGCAGTCTGGGTTTGTTACCTGCTCATATGTGGAGAAATGTGGAAAAGGTACTTTAAGAGAATGGAAGTTTTCTTCGTGTATAATTCAGGCCAGTGCTTGTTCATCTACGTACGTGCTGACTCAACATGCTAATGACCAATTACAAAATCAGCACTAATACGCAGTGATGATCGAATAGATAATGTAGGAGTTACACGGATGTAAGTTATTAAGTTACGTTTGTATGTTAGTCTCATCCTGCTTCTTATTTAAGGCGCCTCATCCCGTCATAATCAAAGAGTTAGGCTACGCGGAAGGTAAAACAGCATGTTATGCGACAATACGGTGCAAAAAAGACGCGATAATAACACTCTACCTTGCTTCCTGCAATGACCCGCGGACACCGCTTATTAAACCTTGTCCATTAGGTTTGCCGGCCAGAAAGTTCCGCCATATTGAATCATGTCCTGATCGGTTTCCGCCACCATACTGGCGGCAGCGACGGAATGAACACACTACAAACACAAACACACGTAGCTGCACGAAACGCTCAACAACTTGGGCAGCTGCGTGTACTTTGTCAGCAGTAGATACTTATGGCTCAAATACTGCTTATTTCTATTGGTCTTGCTCTCCCATCCTAGATTACCACTTTTTGCACGTAGAGGAAAAATAGTAGCAAAAATGCGTCTAATGTAACATCTGTCATGTCTGTCTAAACGTCTGTTCGTCTGCGTATGATAAATCAAGAACAGCGTGACGGATTGTCGTCACGTTTGATACTAGAAAGTTTTACTAAAATTCGCAGCCGCACTTCAGCTTTCGTTCGCGATACGAGAGAATTAAGAAGACAAGCCGGCAGTTAAATAAGTATGCCACAGTCTACAGCGCACAGAATTCTGGGAACTCAGTTCACAAACACTAAATGTGGCAACGTGTAACAGTTCAAGACAAAGAAGTTCGCTATACATTCTTTCAAAACTCGAATTCGACGAAATTTTACAGCTAAAATTCAGTTTTGTGACGAAACCATTTTCCTTCCGTCCGGGCATGTTAACCTGCACAACGTTAAAAACTGAAGAAGCAACAGGCGGCTTTAAGTGACGGCAGGTACAAGGCGCAGTCCTGCTTCGGTACCTTTTGTGCTCCATCGAAACAACAGGTAAAAGTGTTTCTTACTCTTCTCAATAATACAGTCACAACCGACGCAGACACTTCTAATACTTAATCAGGCTACCGGTTTCAGCTTAACGAGCCATCGTCAGGCCTATGACAGTAAATTATGAAAATTAAACTGTATAGAGCAAAACTCTCCCTGTTTTACAATTACATATATACAATGTATATCACTAGATAAATGTGCCGCCTAAGGAAAAGGAAAATATAAATCTTAAACATAAAAGGGCGTAAAATATAAAAAACTGTACGTTCAAAAACTTTTGTGTACTTATACGTTCTTTATATTTTACATCTTTCTATATTTACGTTCTAACATTTTTTTATCGTAGGCAGCGCAGTTATATAGTGATACACATTGTATATATGTAATTGTAAAACACGAGGCGTTTTTCCTGTCATCAAAATGTACCGAGTTTAATTTTCATAGTTTCTGCCATAGGCCTGAAGATGGCTGTTTCAGCAGAAACCGGTCGCCTGATTAAGCCTTACAAGTGTATGCGTTGCGTGTGACTGTACTGTTGATAACAGCAAAATGTACTTTTGCATGTGCACACCAACGGGAATGTCTAATATTAAAATCAAACAACAGGTGTTTGGGCATTTCATTTTTGCCGAAGGCACAGTGGCTGGAGCAATTGCCCTTTCAGATATTGATCACCCATTTTAATACCACTATATCGACTTTTCGTGACTGGTTTCGACACATCGGGATGAGACAACGTGGCTGGTAGGTCGGCTTGCCTCCTGTGCGATATTGCACGTGTCACGGTGATCTTAGTCAAGCCCCCTCGCCTGTCAGTAACGACCACTGCTTTCGTGCTATGTGGAATGAGAATCTCCTTCAAGTATCCGAAGCAATTCATGGTTTCAAAAAGCGGATTTTATTAAAAATAAATTTTCACGCTTTTTGGTCTTATTTTGTATTATTAGTACGGCACTTGTTAAGTTTTTGGGCCAAAATGAGGGTTGTATGAATTACAATGTTCGATTGTAATGTGAAACGAATATTATACTAAATCGTCTTAAATTGATGTGTCGATCCTGTAGTGTAATCGATATATTTTTCCGTCACCTATCGTTTTCTTAAATCCTACGGCATAAAGGTGAAACACAGCACCTTGTTCCTGCCCCCTCCCCACAGTATTTAACCTCTTTGATATTTTTATTGCCGCAATAAACGCCGTCGCTTCTCGTGCCCTGTGTTAGTTATCATACACTGGAGACGGAACGCCATTTCTTCCCGGGGCTGCAGCCCAACCCACGCCCAAGGGGTCGGTTTTTAATTACTGTCGTGACACAGTTTTCTCTTGCTGTTTCCGCAGTACAGTTTCTACACACCCGTGCGAGAGATTTCCCCCCAGGACAGTATCACAGTAGCGGTGTGCACCCTGAGGTCACATTCCTTCACCTTCCTTTACAAAAGAGAGTAGATCAAATAAATAATGACAACAAGAAAACGTGACGCCCCTTTCTGTCCCGTGACAACCCGTTGTTTTTTTTTTTGTGTTTCTATTTCCCACTGTCGTTGTTTCTTCTTGCCTTTCATTCATTCTGTCTTTCTTATTCTGCTCAATAACTCTGTATTTCATACATTATTACTTTCTCTTTTGTTTTTTTTTGGGGGGGGTAGGTATATCTCTTCATTTCTTATCAATTTATTTATTTCCTCAGTCCTAACTTGTTACATGCCTCTTTTCTTTTTAGGCGATCTTTCTCTTTGTATTTATTTATTACTTATTTATTTACAAGTATCTTCTTTTCTTTTATCCCTTCTCACTCTTTGTCCTTTTCTCTATAATGCAGGTGTTACAATATATTTGCTTATGGTGGTACCTGTCTTTGAAATACACCGCGTCTTTCTACATACATGTCCATATTACTTTAGTATAGCCACCGACTGCTTACAATTGCGCAAGCAGTTGTTGGGGAAACGGTGCCCTTATATCAGTGTAACTTTTCACGAAAGAAAAATCCAGTGCAAGGAAATTCAACTTTTTGGAGCTGACTGTTCATCCATATAACAATGAACCAGTGCCCCACACGTAGCAATTTTATAGTATTCTTAATAACAGTAATATTAATCGTAGTGATAATTTTAAATCAAACAGTGGATAAGACGTCTAGCTGAATTCCGCAGTACGTCAGTACGTTTTTGTCATCGGTTCTAGAACGAGGCTACTTGTACGTCTTGTGCGATTCCTTTCATTCAGTATTTTGCTGGAACTTCCCTATAGATGCACAGAAAGTGGCCTCACCTGTGTGAAGAGACGAAACAGGATACTAAAGAAATGTATTCTATCGTTAGTTCTTGAAAACGTTTCGGAGTTGTTGCTGATATATTTATTTAGCTGAATTCGTCACAAAGCGTTGAACTCCGTGTGCATTAGTTCCACCTCACTGAGCCATTCGATTGTTTGATTTGGATGTGGGATACAAAGACTGTAACAAAAGCTGCCTTGACAATGAATGTTACTTGTGGTACTAGGAATGCGTCGTCCCAACGTATCATTAAAGACGGCTTTTGTAATTACTAGATTTGCCGTCGGCAAACGGAGTCTGTTGGCCACGTAAAAGGTTAAATGTTATGAATTATATCCATAAAAATCATCAAAATTATGAGACATTACACATGCTTGTACTTTTTAAATTTATTTAATGACATTTACTGAAGTGAGTTTTTAAATTTTTCTTTCTTTGTCTTTCGTCAGTGTTGTTTCTATCTCTCTATTTCGTTTTTTTCATTAATTTGGTTTCCTTTCTTTTTCTTCCTCTCTTGCTAATTATTTCTCCTTTCTCATGTTTTCTTCAGTTCTTTATTTATCAAGTAACAAACACAAAACCTGCTAACCAATAAAGCATGACATATGTAGCTTATGTTTCCACACACACATATTTGATATTGTGTATTCACCTCAAACGGTCGCTTTAACCTTTTATAAGCCTAGTGGTTACTCTATGTACCACCACGTTCCTCCGTTCTACCACAGAGTGCATTTATGTTTTGCATTGCTCTTAGCACAAAGAGCAAGTACTTTTCTGTATTTTGCTAAACAGCGTTACGGTATAGGTTTTTATAACCGAGGCGAAATGTGTTTACTGCGCAGTACGAGTGAACTCTTTAATACGACTCGGGTTCAATGCCAGGTCTGTCCGTGTGCTATTTGTGGTAGATAAAGTGGCACTGGGACAGGTCTCTTTCCTAGTACTTCAGTTTTTCTCGTGTCAGTATCATTCCGCTAGTGCTTTATCTTCATGTTCATCTACACGTTGCTCTTAACAGAAGGACAAATGGGCGTAGCCCGGAAACCTTCCAGAAAGCAATGATCTTGCTGAAATCGGGAGCATTGGATAAAGATATACTTTCACTTAATCTTTAAAGGGTTAAATAGACTGGGAATCTGCTGGTCATCACACACGTCTTTACTCTGGTTCGTAGTGGAAGAAAGAGGCAACCAGTTTCTTTTCTTGAAGCATTTCATTTAAAACTGCAGAACTCATTTTGCCAAGTAATACACGTACAAAGGCTTCGCTCTGCTGGCGCCTTGTTGAAAACTCGGAGAACGTCTCTGTTGAGTTCACGACACGTACTGATGACGTGTAACACTGCGATTGGCCACAATGAACCATGGTTGCTACTTTACTGCATCAAATTGCGAACAAAAGTTCTGTGATCATGGCAGCATGTCTACGTGTTGGCAGTCGAGGAGTAGGCTGTAATATTTATTGAATTTATTGCGTCTGTTGTCGTCATTATTTTCGGACTGTCGTTGGTAATGTTGCCATATCCTCTTTCATCACAACACGATATAATATAGGGGGCGTGGAAGTCAAGCTCCATGTATTCTAGAATTTGTTGCTGGATGGGAGTTTGCAGCTGCACGCGTCGGGCGCTAAGCTGAAACTTGACCTCTGAGTCGGAGACGAAATCTCGGCGAAAATGAAAGTACTGTTGTTGCCGAAAACCGAACCACGGTCTTCTAGGCAGGGCCGCCGAGAGAAAATTCGGGCCCCGGTGAAGAAATTTCTTTTCACCCCCTCCCCGCACCCCCAGCAAGGGCGGAGCAGCTAAAAATCTTTACACTAAATCGGAAAGACTGTCAGTTGCAGAGAGACTTCGGCTTGGTCTGAAATGGTTAATTTGAACAATCGACAGATTGTGATGCTACCGAGAAAGAAAAAAATATGCAACATACCCGGGCCCCGGGCACCGGCCCCCTTCCGGACCGCCGGGCCCCTGGTAATTTGTAGCAGCTAACTCGCCCCCCCCCCCTCCCCCCGTCGGCGCTACTTCATGGCACTACGCCTTTTACTGACTGAATGACTCACTGAGGCAGGGGTACATTTAATTGCTGCATACGTCATTCCTATTCAAGAGTCTGTCGGAAGCCGGAGACTAACGAAAAGCGGAAATATTGATACATTCAAAGAAAGCAATAAATAGCCTCCAAACACTACACGTGTCTGTCAAAAACCTGATTTGGCTCGTATTACGCAACTCTCAGGATGTGCAGGATTATATAAAGTGAAAATGTGTAACTGTGTATCCCAGCAAAAGATGACAAGCCATTGGAATTGGCTGATGTTTTCGTGAAACGTCTTATGATATTTATCTATAACTTGCCTGTAGAGGCCTGGACAGACCATGAGGGTTCCAGGAGGCTGAGGTTTGCGGATTTCAGGGTAAGGCTATGAGCCTTACGCACCGGCCGCCTTTACCCCCCCCCCCATGAATATTCCTGGTACTGTTTTTTGTTAGAGGCGGCCGTAAGGATTATGTCAATGAAAAATTCCAATGGCACTATCGGGAATCGAACCCGCGACCTTCCGGCTTGTAACGCAGTGTCTCAACCAATTGCGCCACCGCTACGAGTAAAGGTATAGCGATCGAACTGTTGTTTAGTTACACGGACAGCAGCTGTCTGCGGCAGCGCTTGCAAACCTCCGACTCCGCAAACATGAGATAAATCCTTTTTGCATGCAGAGTAGTCCCAAACGCACCGTGAATTGTTTACCGGATGACAAGGAAAGTAGGGATATACTTTTTTGCGAGAACTTTTAGAAGGGCCATGGACCTGCTACGATGAAAAAGAAAAACAGCTTGATTTGAACAAATAAAACGTGCCAAATAAGGCAATAGTTACATACAGATTGTTGAAAATTGCAGGAAGTGTTTTGAGACATATATCAAAACGAGCGTGCAAAATCAACAAGATGGTATCTTGAATTCGTTCCATGTTTTTATACACAGAATTATCAAAAAAGAAATCATAAAAAGTTTTATACGTGAAGGGATCATCGCGTACAATATGCCAGATGTTGTCTCTATCCGCACAACGTACAGGCTCCCAGTCGTGGCCAGCAGCGTCTTCTGCAACTCATTGTGTTTGCAAGATTTGACGTGCTCAAATGGCTGGCCATGAAGATTGCTTTCGCTTTCATCTGGTATATAAGCACTGATTTTTCCGGAAGAACATATTGGACTACCTTTTGCGATGATCAGCGTCTGTGACAGCAGGAAGTGGGCATGACGTCAGGGTGATGTAATCCCCGTTGATAGCTGGACGAAGACTCTGCCAATGTGATACTCCACAATGAAACGTAAAGAGTACCGCCACCACGCAGTGTGTAACGTACGAAGTGGAAGAGCAATAAATAAAATTTATATTCAGTAAAAGTAGGAGCACATTGACCCTTTTAAAACTAGAAAAGTCGAAGTATTTTCCTATCCAGTGCTCTCCTATTTTGGAATGAGAATTCCTTTTTTCAGGGGACACGCGGTGGTACACCTGATTCAGAGTTCGATTTCCGATGGAGTCGTTGGTATTTTTCACTCACATGAGCCTTCCGGCCGCACTATGGACCAGGGGTCGACTCACCCCCTATCAGAAACGAGTACCAGGAAAATTTCCTGGCCAGTAAAGGCGGCCGGTGCGTAGGGCTGACAACCTTATCACCGCCATGTGCCGATTGTCTGGAAATCTGGGAGTCTCAATCTCCTGCAGCCCTGAAGGCCTGTTCAGGCCTGTAATGGGATAGTTTTACCTATTCCCTTTTGCAAGGATTACAGGCTTCGCCCCTTTGTTCTTCGGGTAAGAGCGTTGTGTAGATTAACCCTTTAAAGACGAAGCGTGTTTTATGTAAGGACTCAGTGCGTACCGCGCTGTAAACACTCTACTTCGGTTATAAAAACCAATCTCTTAATGTTTTATAAGGCAAAAGTTGCTGTTTGTTCTGAGATCCGTACAAAATACATAAACGCAATGTGGGCACCACGTAGAATTTTTTAATGTTAAACCTGGTCGTATGTAAAGTTACCGCTAGGCTTTAAAAGGTTAAGACTAATATGGAGGAATGCTGGAATAATAGTGACAGAAAAATCGACGTACTAGGAAAAAAAACCGTTCCACTATGTTCACTACAAATCTCACATGGACTGAACTGGGATCGAACTCGGGCCACCGCGGTGACAGGCCTGAGCCATGGCAGGGCCACTTGATGACTCAAATGTATGTATATTAACTTGTACTACACATAACGATTCAGCCCGTACCTCACAGTGAACAGTGTGATTCCATTAAATAGAAATTGTTGAATGTTGCATAGGGAAATAAGGGCTGTTTATTGTGGGGGTCATACAGGACACAAAAATAGTCTTCGAGAAAAGTTCAGGGTTTTTGGTGTTAAGCCTAGCGGTGCATATAGTAACGGCTGTGCTTTAAAGGCTTACGATCGGGAAATGATTATTGTCGTCCGCTCTACCGATCATTTTTCAGATCCTTGCCGAACATAAAATCTGAAAATTCTACACCCATTTCATGTTACAGTTTACGGTCTTCATGGAATGTGACACCGTGTAGTTTGGTGGGTAGATATCAGCGTGTTGGAAGAATACGCTGCCTCCAGCGTCTACTCCATCGGCACCAGGTTCCTTCGAAACGTAGTTACCTTTTTACCAAACTACACATTGCCATATTCCAGAACAGGGTGACCACATTACAACCAATTTGATAACCTGATACCTGTAAGCTCTCACCTACAGTTACCTGTTGCATTACATGTCTGCGAACCAGAGTGCCTTAAAATAAATTGAGAACAAAGGTTCACGGGAGTAGGAGAAAGAGTGGCCGGGCGTGGAGGCTGTGTGACGGTCCAGGCGGTTATTCGCCGGCCTCCCACTGTAGAGGCCCGGGTTCGGTCCAAACCACATTTGTGGTGGAGAAAATGGCAAAGGGCGAGGTATTTGTTAACCGAATAGTTCTGTATCATTCATCTGTCACCGATGCTAATATCTTAGCGACTGACAGTCGTCAGGTAACATTTAACAAGGATTTCTTGCATCTATATGTCCACTCCGTCGATCCCAGTGACTGCGCTGGCTTGCTGGGATTGCGGGTTCGACTCCCGCCGAGGCATGAATGTGTGTCTCTTGTGAGTGTTGTATGTTGTCAGGTAGAGGTCTCTACACGGGACTGATCACTCGTCCAGAGGCGTCCTACCGAGTGTGGCGTGTGTCTGAATTTGATCGTGAAGCCTCGACAACGAGACCCTGGCCTACTACGGGCTGCCGCGCCACTGGGGGGAGGGTCCACTCTGTGATTTGTGTTTATGTTGGGTTGTTTAGTTAAACACAGGGACAAAAATACCTTACACAGACTGATACTGTTCGGGAAGATATGCTGAGGAAAGTATTTGGAAGTAAGGTGCAGGCAGTAAGAGAAAGACGGGGAAAATTGCAGAATGAGGAGCGCAATAATATATAAGACAGCCCACGCAAAATATTATTGGGATATTTGTTGTTATTCATACCGTGCATATTTTTACAAATAATACATTAATCAACTTATGCACTTAATAAAATACACTCAAAAGTACGTACAGAACTCCTACATGTTTCGGCACCTCGGTGCCGAAACATGT
>BLKM01006501.1:4067-15245 GCA_013340265.1 Coptotermes formosanus | reverse complement strand
TGTCTTCGTCGTCGTTATCATCATCGTCATTCTCGTCTTCGTTGTCGCCGTCATCACCGTAATCCTAATCGTCGTCGTCACGGTCGCCTTTGTCGTCGACCTTTTCGTCTTGATACCAAGTTTCATCCATTCTTTACCATCCACACATTCTCGCTTCTCCTGCATCTGTGTTCATATTTCTCTTCTCTCTTTTGTATATGTTCTCTCCCTTGATATCCCCAGTGGCCGTTTTTCGACGTCTTCATTTTGTGATGCTCTCAGAGGTAATGTTGTCCCTGTGCTTAAGTAAGCACCACATCATGAAGAAAGACGATCTCTGGGGGAATCCTCTTTCCTCTCTTGCTTTTCATGACGCAGTCACGTACCCTATCCAGGGCCACGTATATGGTCACTCCTATATCAAGTAACTTGAAGATATAATGAAGGAAGAAGGAGACTTAAATTCTTTCTTTCCCTTAACAACCCAGCAATAGTTTCGAGCTACTCTTGCCTCAGGCCACTGAAGCATTTGCTGTAAGGTTTTCTGAAAGTGGGTGTTATGCTTCATTGTAAGGTTTAGGTGCTGTAGGTTATAACACTGACACGAATGTTGGTCATATCTCGAGCGAATAATGGGCACTTTGCTTAATACAAATAAATTAATACGAGGACTACTCAGTTACTGCTGCGTTTTGAATTTATTGGTTGACTCTGAGGTTATTTAAACAGGCTTTCTTTTTTGGGCACGTTCTTAATACAGCTGTGAAAAGCTACGTACAATTTTGTCACGTCTGTCTGTCTGTCTGTCTGTCTGTCCGCATAGAAGGGCTCTGTTTGCGCTGAGCAGATTTTCGTAAAATTTTGTACTGGTGGTTTTTTTGTAAAGACGTCGGTCGAGCAAAATCAGCTTTGTTTAGAGCCGGGCAAGAATTAGAGACACTGTTTTTATCTTAACAGACAATATCCTTTTGTGTTTCGCAAATTAAACACTGACGCATAATGCTTTCTACACAGCTGTTTTTATTATAAAAGCAATCACTCTTTTATATAAAACGTTACGTGTTAGCTACTGCACGTTTATAAATCTGCGGCTAATGATGGCCTTTATGGGTCGAAACATGTGGCGTTTTGTATAAAAACAAGTATTGTTTTTATAATAAAATAGTTGCCTCGCGGTCTGAGGCGTGTGTCTGGGGCCGTCCGCTTCCTGGGATTGCGTGTTCCAATCCCGACGCGTGCATGGACGGCTGTCTCCTGTAAGTGTTGTGTTTTGTCAGGTAGAGGTCTCTGCATCAGGCTGATCACTCGTCCAGAGGAGTCCTACTGAGTGTGGTGTGTCTGAGTGTGATCTCGGAACTTCGTTGAGGAGGCCTAGGCCCACTGGGGCTGACTATCCGAGAGGGAAAAAGTGTAGGAAGCTACATGATGTTATAAAACAAAGTGGATATCTAAATTCGACTTATCAATCATGGTAGCAGAAGTAAAACACAATGAGAGACATGAGAAGTGAAAATAAAGTGTTTGTCGGGAAACTTGAAGAAACCAATCCAAAGACAATGGCATAGATGGAAGGATAATATTAAAATGGAAGAATGTGGCCCGGAACTGGGATGGGTGTTGGGCTACTGTGGACACGGTAGTGAAACTTTAGTTTCCATACAAGGCAGGGCGTTTTTTGATTATTTGAGGGAATTATTAGTTTATGAAAATGGCTGCTCCATGGACGTAATTGTGTGTAACATTGTGAAGAAAGCCTTTGGCTGCTATATATTTCGTCGGTTTAACTGAAAGATGGAGAGGAAAGTGAGCGAGATATGAAAACAGTACATTCTGAACGGGGTTGCCAAATTTTATGAAAGTGTTGTAAAGCAATTATTTTTGTTATCAGAAACTTAGTTACCTCCTGCTATGATTATTCGCAGTTGGGGTCTGCTTCTGTGTTTAATAGAACCTTTGGAATTTCACAACGGGTGATCCTGTGTTCTGCACGTTGTTGATTTGAAACCCAGTGATCGGGGATATTTATCAGGGATATGGGACATCGATTGCGATATTTTAGGATGACATATTTAATAACCGGGCATACAGAGCTCTCTTTTTCTTTCACTTTATCTCTCTGTGCCTCGCTGCTTTATCTTTGTGATACACAAGCTGCATTTCCTTTACCCATTGCCTAGTCCCACACACTTCTAATTAGCAATAGCATATCATAAAATTTTGACCCCCCAAATGTTGTTATATGGATTCTTTCTTCTCTGACTGACCACGGCTCTCAGTTATTGCGTATCTGTTGGCTGAAATGGTTTCGTTTTGTTCCTAATGCCTGCATGGCCTCTTAAAATTTTTAAAATTTCTTATAAATAAATTTAAATCGTTCTCGTTCGTATGAAAGTTTCTCTTTTGAGCCTTGATGTGAATATTAAAGGCGCATTTTTTTTTAATTCTTGAAGTTCGGCGACGCTGAGTCCTCGTGTTGCTGCTGTAGCCACTTGGCCTGTTCTCCAAGTTTCGAGCTGTAGGTGAATGAGTAATTAACATTGTGCGAATGAAAACAGAAGCAATCCGTTAAAAGCCTGTCCTTGATGTCCGTTTGCCCTCCATAAATCCCACGCGGATTGAGCGAGGATCGGACCATGACCTGTGTGATGAGAAGCCTGAATTATGGCACTGCTTGACAGTTGCTTCGTCACACATCAACTCATCTGCCGTCTATCCCATTCATGCACCTGGACTGGACTCTTCCTTACTAATTCATTCATCTAACGAACTTCCGTCCCACTCATCACCCACTCACTCACCATCCCAACCAACCGGTCATTCTCTTGTGCATCAACACGCAGTTCTGCTCAGTCGCTGCACTGTCACGGTCACCACCGCAACAAAAGACAAACAGTGACTACTACATGTGACAATGCGATGTTGTAAAAAGACTCATATACCACCGTACGCAACTGAAAATGAAATTAATGCAACCAATTTTAATTATGCTTGTTTCCATTTCAAGCATTGATCTGTAATTTTCATTTGTATTGGTATAAGTAAATATCAAACATCACAATTCTGTATTTCCCCTCACATTTTTTGTGATGACTATATTATATTTACACAGTATTGTATTATATTTGCCTGCAGTATTGATATTTGTAGTTCTTTATTTTCTGCACATAAATTCCTACTGTTCCAAAAATAAACTATTGTGTTAATGCGTTAATGGAATTTGAAATACACTGAAAGCTGTCATGTTACTCACGGTTATCTGAGCTTCCATTTTTTTTGCAGTACACAATATCAGTTTCTTACGTCAGGCAGTTATGTTAGTGAGTGACAGAAGCTTTATACATGTAATTCGTATGATATGTAACATGTACAATACTGATGCTTATTTGAGATACGCCGTGCTTGACTGATTTTACGTTCCCTGGCATTAGAAGGTTTTGTATACACAGTTAATGTCCTTGTTTTGTAGATTATGAAGGATTATAGACTGTGGATTTTAATTGTCAAAACTGCACAGGGGATATATCACTTTAAGTCATTCGAATTTCTGGTACAGATGCACGTTACGTTTGACTTCAGAGAGGTTTCGAATCCCGCTAAGGGGAAAAAAATTTTTCTCTTCTCCAAAACCTGCAGACACACTCTATGGCGCGCGCCCCCCCCCCCCCCGTCGCCTATTCAGTAGGTACCGGTGTTCTTTCTCGGACGTAAATCGGCTGGAGTGTGAAATTAACTGCTGAACTGTATCTAGTTTCGAGGTTAAGAATGAGTGGAGCTGTGCTTCTTGTTCTGTATGCCATCATGAGCTTGAGGGGCAGAGCTTTACTTTTTGATTTTGGTGAAAGAGTGTCTCTCTTTGTCTCAGCAACTGGAATTCTGAGGTTAAAACAGCATGAATTATACGTGACTGGACCAATTTCGTAATTGTGGGCAAAGATCCTAACGGCCCAAACTAGCGGACTGCTTGATCATGATGATGATGATGATGGTCACAATGACGTATTTTTCCATATAAACAGTAATATTTCTGACAGCAATAAGTAAGACATGTATTAAATACACATAAATAAACTTCGTATTTACATAAATGAACATAATTTGAAAACCAAAATTCATTAAATAGTACCTAAAAATTAATTTTTAACTCGCAGAAAATAGAAGACCACCCTGTTTAATGCTGTTAAGCAATACTGTCTGTGTATTCTTAAAATAACCTAAAATCTATTAAAAATATACCCTGTTGGCAGAATTTATAACTTTTAATTTTACATCAGGCGCTGCCACAGTAACTACTGTTCTCTGAAGATTCGTCACTTTATTATATTGCAGACAGACGCTGGGTAACGGAACACTGTACTTCCCGCCGTTTCGCGCTGAGGACTACCGAGCGGACGTCCACTCCACTGTGTATCGCTGCAAGGCGTCAAACATTGGCGGCGCGATACTTAGCAGAGACGTGAAAGTGAGGGCCGGTAAGTAGGAGAGCCTTGTGGTTTGCTTTATTGTGAAGTCAGAGCCAATAAGTAGCAGAGCCTTGTGGTCCGCTCTATGGTGAAGTCCCGAGGCAAGAAGTAGGGGAGCCTTGTGGTCCAGTTTATTCTGAAGTTCAGAGGCAATAAGTAGGGGAGCCGTGTGGTCCAGTTTATTCTGAAGTTCAGAAGCAATAAGCAGGGGAGCCTTGTGGTCCAATTTATTCTGAAGATCAGAAGCAATAAGTAGGGGAGCCTTGTGGTCCAGTTTATTCTGAAGTTCAGAGGCAATAAGTAGGGGAGCCTTGTGGTCCAATTTATTCTGAAGTTCAGAGGCAATAAGTAGGAGAGCCTTGTGGTCCAATTTGTTGTAAAGTCACTATGTAACATAAAACGATGTTTCGGAAACTGTTTCCTTCTTCAGGTCAAGTAAATTAATACACCAGAAAACCGTAAAAGATATTTCCGAAACATTGTGTTATATAGTGACAAAGGAAAAAGTCTAAAAAATGTTAGTGATAATAGTTACATTAAGACATTTTCAAAACTGTATATAATTAACTATAAAGCCCTGAGATTGATTCAAACAATAATTGCCCAGTTTCATATTGTTCGGTCCGTGCATGATCGTTGTTCAATTATGACACTTTTCCAACTGATGCACTGTTTTAATGTCTCTGTATTACAACTTTGTATACATTATGTATAACATAATTATATACATTATATATAAAACATTATATATAACAAAATTGTAACATATATATAACATATATAACAAATTTGCAACAACGCTGTAAAAGCTGTAATGCAGAGATATTAAAACAGTGCATTAGGTGGAAAAGTGTTATAACTGAATAATTGCCTATGTTGCAGAGTTTTATATTATGTAGCACCTACTCGTTTGTATACGATGACATATGTCCGAGAAAGAGGATAAAGTGTAATTTAAATTCCATATAAAAAGGAAGTTATATTACATACGGATTAACAGGAGTTATTCGCGTGAAGTAATACTAACCTATACTCTGAATGTCAGTTTCATTGATATTTGTCCTGTAGTCTTTTATATTAAAGGTACGTATGGGGTAAAGACAGGTGCATACGGGACTTTGGTGGGGAGACCTGAGGGAAGGCGACCACCTGGGAGACCCAGGCGTAGGTGGGAGGATAACATTAAAATGGATCTTCAAGAAGTGGGACGGGGGGGGGGGCATGGACTGGATTGAGCTGGCTGAGGATAGGGACATGTGGCGGGCTCTTGTGAATGCGGTAATGAACCTTCGGGTTCCATAAAATGCGGGGAATTTCTTGACTAGCTGAGAAACTGTTAGCTTCTCAAGAAGGCCTCTGCCCCATGGAGTTAGTTAGTTAGTTAGTTAATTAGTTAGTTGTTTGGTTGGTTGGTTGGCTGGTTGGTTGGTTGGTTGGTTGGTTGGTTGGTTGGTTGGTTGGTTGGTTGGTTGGTTGATTGGTTGGTTGGTTGGTTCGTTCGTTCGTTCGTTCGTTGGTTGTTAGTTATTTAGTTGGTTGGTTGGTTAGTTAGTTGGTTAGCTGGTTGGTTGGTTGGTTGGTTGGTTGGTTGGTTGGTTGGTTGGTTGGTTGGTTGGTTGGTTAGTTAGTTAGTTAGTTAGTTAGTTAGTTAGTTAGACACGGTGAGATATATTCTACTGGCAGATGGAGAGTGATGTGAGATTTATACAGGTTATTTGCAAGAAATTCGTAGAAACTGTCATTAAAATGAACGAGGTTCTCTTAATTTTTGAGGATTAATTCACGTGGGTGAGGGTGGGCGAAGTTAGGCTAACGTACCCGTTGTTGTGCCTGGAGGCTTCAATTCTCATGAGTGTCTGGGCTTGTACCGAAATAATTGAGAATCGCTGATGCGCAAGAAGAGTTAAACACGGGTACCTGCTTTTCCTCCGGGGTGTGCAGCCGCCCCGCTGGTCATCAAACTTTCACCATGTTGTCATGACAACTGTGACCCGAATGCCTTGCTCACTAGAGACACAGCGGAGGGCAGGATAGGAGAAATTCAGACAAAAATGGAGGAAAATAAACTAGGAGAGTTTCTAAAAACCGGCTGTTAATATTAAGACCAATTTGCAGTCATAGCAGTGGCTGTTCATATGTGGTTATGCCTTTGCTGTTCCATGCGTATTAACGGCTGGGTTTTGTCCACCACTGAACATTTTTTTTACGTTAGTACCAAGGACATTCGGAATATGTAATACTTATAGCTTTTACAGGGCAAAAATGGTTACGTGAACGCGCCACAGTGTGGCATTTGTACGTACTTTGCCTGTCTTGTAGGATGCTAATTCCATTTGCAGTACAAAGCTGTGTTGGGTGGTTGGTTGTCACTTAAGTGCTGGAAGACACAAAGGATCCATTATGTTGTTCTTCTCCGTATATCAAATCACCAGTCATCATACTGACACATCCTAATGTGTGAGCAGATACCCTTATCTATATAAAAACGTTATGGCGTCGTGTTCGCTCTTTGTATGTGTTTATTGGCACCCAGACCTGATGCCACGCGCGAATAAGACAAGAACACAAAAAAGTTGACTGTAATGTGAGGTTACTATGCCTCAGTCGGAAATACAGCCTCCGTCTTTGATGGATATTACTTAAAAATAGGAGAATATCTGTATAGACATTACGTTTATAGGGTGCTTGTTTGTTGGCGTCGTGACGTTACAGTGTCCCTCAAGGACAGTAATGTGTAAGATTGCATCACTGGAAGAATTGCCTCTGGAAGCCGTCTCTAGAGGTGTAATTTGTCAAATTTTTCACTTGATATTTCATATGGCAACAGAAACCGTGTGCAAAGTTCCGCTAATTCTGCTGTCACGTTCCAAAAATTTATCTCAAATCGCGGGACCATCACGCGCACCTCACGGTAACATGCAAAATTGAAATAATTACAAACGAGAAACATATTTAAGCTCTAAAAGCTTAAAAGTGTAAGAATGCATTACAAAAAATTGATTTTGCTGGCAATAAGGACAATAAAACTAAAGTTGGAGAAAAGTGGGAAAAATTTATATTCGCTTATAAAACCAAGTTAATGCACAAGTTACGAACACATATTAAAGAATTATCTTCCACTCATCCTCCATGTTTCGGCACGTCTGTGCCATCTTCAGAGAGTTCATACACCAAATTTAAAATGTGTTGTATAACAGATTACATCCATAATACTCATTAAATACAGCATTCGGCAGCTATAGTCTAGATGCAGGGTGGTTAATGTATGGAAAACGTATTGTAACACGTTATAACAGCATTATATATGTATCATATTCATTTTAACAGTTCATATAAAGTAGATACAAAATATAAAATTGTAGAGGATGTTTAAAATTCTGTGTTCATTATATTGTTGCGGCATTTGTCTGCTTGTACAAACATCTAGTGTAACGTTTGATCCACTATGCACCTTGCCCCTGTATTACGTTCTGTGTAGTGTGTGTAGGGGGTGTAGGGGGCGTAGGGGTGTAGTGTGTGTAGGGGGTGACTTTACTGAAACAGTCACCGACATACACTACCAGAAAGTTTTAAATTTGGTGTATGAACTCCCTGGGGGTGGCGCAGACATGCCGAAACATGTGGGAGTACTTCTAGCTGTGTTTGTAACTTGTGTATTGTTAGTTTTAAAAAAAAATATATATATATAAGCAAAATGCACGGAATGAATAATTTAAAAAAATGGAAAAACTTTATGTTGTTGCTGAGCATAATCTATTAATTTTGTTATGCCATTATGGAAGATAAATATAGCTTGTAAGATATGAAGAATGTTCTATAAAAATTATTTTGGAATTGTAATTGGAAATCCTCGCGGACCACACTTTGATAACTATCCTTATAAAGGATTAAACACTGTTTTCTGTTTGCCCCCTGTTTCATAAAATTCTCATAAAGTAAAGGAATGGTCACATGATACCTAAAACAATTTTTGTAAAGAAAGTTTGACTTAAGGTTTGTAGGAAAGCCAGGGTCTTTATAAAATATTGATTCGGTTAAGTTTCCATTGTAGTTCATAAACTCCCGTAAGCACACTGGCTCCTGTGAGATTTGCATTTCTAAAAAAAAAAACTTTTTCTTTTATTCGTGGATGGTTCGTCGGGGTCGTATGACATTTGAACTCTGTGCAAGGCTTATGGGTGGAAAGGGTGGTTGTATTTACCGTGTCTGAATGAGTCAGAGCTGGATTGAACGTTTCATGGCTGACAGACTAAAAGAGCTTCGATGGAAACAGTTCTCTTTCTTTTTTTTAAAAAAAGTGAGTTTAGAATGGATTCTGTAGGGTAAATACATATGGACATAGGAGTCTAATCAAGGTTGGACATGTAATAGACGCTTAGTATGTTTGTGTGTGTGGCTGTTCGCTTGAAGTCACCCCGAACTTTCACTTTAATGGCTTCATGTCTTGTAAGAGGAGTACAACATGGCTCAGAGACCACCATGTTTTGTAATGCGCATTTGAATTAATAATATAAAGGTGATTACCCGTGTTCCATGCAGTAAGACAGGTCACAGTATATATCCCAATTATGCCCACTGTACCTCTCTGTAGATGGCTGAAAAAGGCCGAAACATGTAGGCGGACTACCACATGTTTGTATATTATTGTATCTAATTATACTGCAGTTGTTTTGAATATATATTATAAATGTACGGACTATGTAACTGATACGGTGGAGCTGTGTAATTCTTGAGAAACCGGCGTTTGCTTAGCTGGTCCAGAAGTTCTGAGCCTTTTATGGAATCCGAAAGTTCGCTAGCGTATTTATTGTATTCTGTCACTCGCTCAGCTCTCGTTCGCTGTGGATTCAGTTTGTTTACAATAAGTTATATTACTTTGTCATCTGAATTGTTGTTTTAAATTAGTATCTTTCTATATAGTTTCCAAAATTAAATTTTATATGCACTTGTCACCGAGCACAAACTTGTTCCTTGCCGCGCCAATTTGTCATCAATCGCAAACTAAATACTTGCTGCGCCAATTTGTCACCTGCCACATGCTTGTTATTTGCCTCCTCTATTTGTCACCCATCGCATGATTTTTACTTGCCGCTCGAATTTGTCGCTTGTAGCATACATATTGTCACGTGTCACAATAATCTCGCGTTCAGTTGGTTAATCGTCCGAATAACGATCGGTGACGAACACAAAGTATGATGCTCCTGATTATGTACTTTTCTGCAGTTCCTGTCATTTTACTTCTCCTATCCAAGCATTCACCTTAGCAAGTTTTGTAGTAAAGGTAAAGGTTCACGCTATAACAGACCCTGAGGGCCCAAGAGGGGGGGAGTAGAGGTATAGCTCTACCCATTCGTGAGCCTCGGCACGAGGGAGGGGTGAGGTGGCTAGCCCCACGCCCCGGCCGCTTTATTCCCGGGAAAGAGACCCGTTACCCATTGTACAGGAGGCTGGGTGGGCCCCAGGGACAGTCTGCACGGCTGCGGAAAATCTCGCCCCCACCGGGATTCGATCCCCGGACCGTCCAGCCCGTAGCGAGTCGCTATACCGACTGAGCTATCGCGGCCCACAGCATGTTTTGTGAATGCCCTCAATTTTATCTTACTCGAACACAAAAGTTAAAGTTTGGTGCCTGTACCAAACAATAGGCAGAATAGTATTTGCTAATTGTAATCGTTGCACGGTCTATTTCGGAGCCAGGATAGCGCAGCTAGCCTAATTAAAAGAACTATTAGCTAGAACGAATTTCGACTCGTGGCCGTGGCAACAGGTTTTGCTTTTCTACAAAACGTCCAGGCAGGCTACCCAGCCTTCTGTTCGGTGGGTTTGGAGTGCCAATTCTCCTGGTGTAGAGCGGCCGGGGAGTGAGGCTGACCATTCACCCCCTTCTTGTGCCACATTAAAAAGGCGTGTAACTATGCCTCCACTTCCACTTATAACTTTATGCCATGCTTCTCGATTTGATAAATTAAACAGAGTGACAATTTTAAACATTGGAAGGCTAAAATAAAGCCACGATCTGTGTGGTGGGCGCACAGCGGAAACCCCCGAAGTCCAGCAAACAGAGATTTAGTGAAAACGAATGCACAAGTTTGGTCAAGGATTTGATAATAATTATCGATTTGTTGTACTTGGAATAAATTTATTTTGAAACTAATCATGCTTATCAGTGTAAATACAATGTGTACACAGTACCTACAGTGTTACCATTGTATTAAAATAGTTTTTTAATGTAATACTTACGAAGGTTTGGACGTGATGGGTCTTCTTTGTAGACCACGATATGGAAACCAATTCTTGCCTCACAGAGGACACATTCTGTTTCATACATACATACATACATACATACATACATACATACATACATACATACATACATACATACATACGTACGTACGTACGTACGTACGTACGTACATGCATACATACATACATACGTACGTACGTACGTACGTACGTACATACATACATACATACATACATACATACGTACGTACGTACGTACGTACGTACATACATACATACATACATACATACATACATACATACATACATACATACATACATACATACATACGTACGTACGTACGTACATACATACATACATACATACATACATACGTACGTACGTACATACATACATACATACATACATACATACATACATACGTACGTACGTACGTACATACATACATACACACACACACACACACACACACACATACACATACACACACACACA
>BLKM01006499.1:0-20035 GCA_013340265.1 Coptotermes formosanus | reverse complement strand
ACTACACCATAAAGACTATCGGGTCACTACACCATAAAGACTATCGGTCACTACACCATAAACGTCGAAAACGGATGAAAATGAAGAAAAGGCTGCTGACGATTTCAATCAAGTTGATTCATACCGTTTGTTGCGACAACAATTCATAATTTCTACTTACTGCTTTCTGTAAAATAATACACCCTCATGTCACTAATTAACTTCACATGTAAAACTCAGGAGAAAAGTCGCTCCTGTGAGACAGAAATTAACAGGAGTATAGAGAAAATGCGTTTCTGAACGAACATCATAATTATGATCCAATAAAGGAAAATGAGATGAGCAGGCACGCAGAAGGCATTAGAAAGTTGAGAATTACATACAAACGTCTGGTCAAGTAACTTGAAGAAAAAATCGTTTTGAAGACGTAGACATAGATTGGAAGACAATACGTAATTAAAAGTATGTTAAGACAGTGGCGGCGGGGTGTGAAGTGCAATCATCTAGTTGCTGCACTTTGTCCAACGTCACGCGTCAGAAATAAAATACACCACTTTGCGTACACAGAACCGGTCCCTTTCCTCATGCCAAACAAAAGGTCAACACCCACTCAGCTGAAACACACAGACAAGGCTATTTTGAACCTCTGGATTAATCTGGATCAAGATACGGGACCATGGCAGCTTCTTTTGACTGCAGTAACAAACCTTCCGGTTGCTTAACCTTCTAAAGCCTAGCAGTAACTTTACGTACCACCAGGTTTAACATTAAAAAATTCTACGTGGTGCCCACATTACGTTGCTTTATAAGTTTTGTACGGATCTCATAATAATCAGCAACTTTTTCCTTATTCAACATTAACAGATCGGTTTTTATAACCGAAGTGGAGAGTGTTTACAGCGCGGTACGCACTGAGTCCTTATATAAAACAGACACGCTTCGTCTTTAAAGGCTTAAAGGGACAGGAAATACTTGGGGTTACAGGCGTGTTATCTTCGACGGCCATATGTGTGGGGAGGTTCTGGAAGAGCAGAGTGAACACTGGGGTTTTATTAGGGGCTATGTTTCATCGAATTAGTAACACAAAGACACTAGAAAGGTAGTTACACAATATGTAATTTATGTAGGAGTACATATGTAACAGAAAAGAGAAAAATGTACACCATTCGTCATGGTTAGAATACAAATTTGAGCCGAACATATCAGATCCAGGAAGAAGTAAGAGGGGTTTGTTGAATTTCACATTGGTATGGGCAAACTATGTAACAATCTGGATAAACTTCTTTTAACTTAATTAAAGGAAACAAGGACAGCCATTAAAAGTTTACGAAATTCTGTAAGGAAGCCAATCAATACACGTGCCTTACAACAGACACAATGAAATAAATGTATCGGACGGCAGAACTTTGAGCGACGTTTGGCTATTGTTATATTCGACTAGCAGACTGGCAGATTAGTTAGTAAATATTGTTTGTAGAACTGGATATAAAGGCTGCGTACTTCAAGAAAAGCTGGTGTTAGCAGACGCAGCGTTCTGTACCTAATAAATGTGATTGATTGGTTACGCATTTGGCAAATTTTATTATGAAGATAAGCCACGCTTAATGATTCCAAACAAATGGCACCTCACTTAATCCTCTGAAGCCTCGAATTTCATCCAAATAATAGCAGTCGTGGCAATTAAGTTCTCGGAATGATTTCATCGTGCACGGATATAACGTTAGATTTAATCATGTCAAAGTCACTTCTGGGCATGTTTAGAATTACCCAGGCTGCGATTTCAACACTGTGGAGTCAGTTGGGTCAAAGCTGTGGCAGAAATAAGACGAGCGAGTCTTCGTATATCTGGTAGAAAAATTAGTTCTCGGAATTTAGGGCAAAGAATTAACATTGCACTTTGAAATTAGAAGACACGGCAAGTGGTAGCGTACAGCGCTCTCAAAAGCACGCGGCACATGAGTTGTGAAGAAAAGTGATGTCTTCAGGTGGCACAAACTGCTGAGAGAAAGTCAAAGGAACGTGGCAGATACAGAAAGTCTCGGGGTCTTCCAAAAACATACTGATGCGATTAAAATATTGGCCAATGGCGGAATCGTGTTCATGCAGACAACGCCAAACAGTCACCCAAGCTTGGTGTACAGAAATACCGACGAGGTAACATAAAGATATTAGCAGAAAAATGTCTGAACTTTCGTGCAACAATTCATTCCTTCTCAAGACAAAGTCCCTAATGTCTTGCCATGCACTGTCGAGCAGTTTACGGCAAGAATTTCTCTGTCAGATCCTTATTCACCCTTATTCACCATATTTCGGCCCTGAAGACTTTGGCCTCTTTCCAAATTTAAAGTATGCCTTGAAGGGACGAGTATTTTAGGACATCGATGACATTCAGCAAAATATGAAGACAGGGCTGCAGGTTCTTTCGAAAGAAGACTTCCATAAATAAACGCAGAAGTAGCAGCATCTGGACAATGTGTGCAGCTGCTGAAGGAAAGTGATTGAAGGTGACCCCCGTCACTAACCTGTAGGTACACAGAAATGTTACCAATAAACTCATTCAGGGAGATGTATAGTTTCGTATGATACACACAAGTTAAATTCGTACTTCGCAACCAATCACTTAACCTCTATCGGCCAAACGGGAAGTCGATGTTCCGTTCAATTGGTTTACAGAATCTCTGTTTATTATGAGAATAATAACAAACATACAAATACACTGCGTGCAATGAAGCTTCTCAATACATACCGTAACTTCTACGCTGTAGATTATTGTTTCAAGTGAATATTTGAGAAACATAAAATGCTTGTGGCTTAGTGGCCTTGACTCCGTCTGTCACGTGGTACTCACTGAACAAGAAGCTTCGCTTTCGTTGTACAGAGGTTTAAATTTATCTTTTATTTCCGTAGGCTGCAAGTCAAAAACGAACGTACCCCAAATATTTACAGCACGCAGTTATTTACATCGTCTCCAACAACTCAACGTATGCAAATAAACTGTAACAATTAAACCACTCGACTTGCTCCTCCCACAAAACTTGTCACGTTTATAAAACAAATATTGTCAGCATGTATCAGAACTGAAACTTCATCTTCATTTTAACATGGCCATAAATAGGTTAGGTGTTTGTTTAACATCAGATTGGTATTGTAACGGGGTGCCTTAAGGCATCAAAAATTATGTTCCCAAACAACGACATATGGCAGAACTGCAAACATGAATTGTCCCAACTGATTTATTGGTCGTTAGTGCCGGGTTTTATAGCGATCTGAAGGATTACATAGTTCTGAAACGCAGAGATAGTGTTTGTTAGTTTCGGTCTCTTCTCGTAACAAACAACTACATTTTTCCTGGGGGTCACTAAACGAATTAACTTGACAATGTGGTGTGTTCTGGTTCGTGTATGAACCAAACACTTTTCAATTATTCAGATCATCTCCTTACTATGGAAAATTAAACTTTATGGCATAATCAACAGGAAATTTGACGACTTCGTACCAAGCTTTTAGTAATGCTCATTCGGTTACGAAATAAGCCTCAGAGGTTTTTGCGTGACGGAATGACGGTCTGATGAGAACTCTTTAAAAGAAATTCGATATCTTGAGAATGCGAAAACCTATATGAAAAGCAGAAGGTAACATGAAGACAGAGAAACATCAGTCGTTCGTATAAGGTGAAACAACGTGGAATAAAGTGGCTTTGTATTCAGGCCACGTTTTCAACTGGGATAAGAGAGCACAAAGTGTTACGTTAAGTAGATCGCTATGTCTGTCTCTGTCGCTCGAGAAGACGAAAGGCTAAGAGACAAAACCAGAACTTCACTACCACAGTGCACAGCGCACGGAGAGTACGCACCAACGTGACGCACGTTTGTTTGAGCACGTTCACTCAAGATGTCACTTACGTACAGTGTAGACACTGGATGCGACTAAGTGACAGCACTTGAGTTGGGGTTGCTCAGTCAGCACAGTGACCAACCAATCGGTGTTCGAATACTTACCTGGGCAACAAATTCTTCCCCTCTCCACCGCCACCAGACTGGTTCTAATGTACACACAGCCTCCTATTCTACGGACAAAGGAAGAAGTTTCTCCGGGGTTAAAGCGGCCGGGGCGCATAGCTACAGTTCCAATACTGACATATTACCATGCCGTACTAGTATCACTTCAACCTTTCACTTCACATCGCCTCACATTATCTCCAACCAACATTTACCAGAAGGACGAGCGGGAGCAGCCCAAAAGTCTTTGCAGCCAACAATTTCTACCTACTTATTCCATAATAAATGTAAATGGAGTGCCTCCCATAAATCCCCACTTTCTTGTCACTAAGTTCTCCCTCCTCCTGCCCCCTTCTCTCTCTCTCTATCTCTCTCTCTCTGACTCATTTAGAATTCACAGGGCTATACAGTGGCTTGATTGATAGCTACGGAACTGACCACATGCTGAACATTAAATATTTACGAACTCGCTTTATTCTTATATGCTTTCCATGAGTCGGCCTCGAAAAATAATTCATGCGATGAGTTACTTACAGGCGTCGCTTATGTTTTAAGTGCAAGTACACGACAAGGCTAGGGGCGCGCAGTAAATTAATTTAGAATAGCTACGCAGAGCAGGAGACCAGCTTCCACATATACCTTCAGGCGCAATGGATAAACTGAATAACACAATGTATCAGAGTGTGGTTTGCGCAACCGACATGTTCCGGCATAGCACAGTGAAGTCTGAGGGACGAGATTATTTACACTGTGCAGACGCAAATAAAAAACCACACACCAAAAATAACCCTCATCTCCTGGTCGTCGATGTCGTGATTGGTATCAACTAGCCCTGGATTTAGAGGTCCCATCGACGTGGTGGTCATTCATACAGTCCGGCCTCCCGCCTTCACATGGCGTTATCAATATAGCCGAGCCGTATCGACCGTGTTACACTCCATAAGGCACGCATGAATCAGCAAGCGCGCGACTAGACAGACAAACGTCACAGCGATGCACCGCCCTGAACTATCACAATGTGCAAACGTGTTAGAACGCCGGCCACAGAAAGATTGGACACAACATGGCCAAGAGGCTCCTAGCAGCACTGACGACCCCGACTGTCTTAATGCAAAGATTTACAGTTCCGTGAATCTGTTATTCTTAGTAGCCTGTCGTCACATTAGTGCAATTTTGCGTGAAAAACAAACGCCAAAGGTACACTATATCCAAAGCCAAGAACGTCCCAATTATACGACTTTTTGTACACCCCTACAGCTGGTGTGGTGTGTCGACCTTTGTGACAAGGGAACATTTTTCGTCATTATTTTCGAAACATTATTTCTTGTCATAAAGGGTTGAGCACAGCTCCTGTGCACATTAAATCTGTCGGTTATAATCTGGAAGTTGCCCACTGTCACCCTGTTTGTGATAGTTTTCTTAGAAACGAGTTTACGTACAAAATATATTGACATTCTAAGGTCTATTTCCACAAAAAATTTCACACGCTTTTCCCTTCAAAGATTCACTTGTTCTCGCCAATAAAACTGAAAGTTAAAACAGTACTTCAGATCCTAAAATAAACGGTGCTAGTGTCATTCCCACCTCAAAAGTTCGAGCGTACGAAGTGTTGTTAATACTGACTATAGGAGGTAAAAATATGACGTTCATAAGGAATCAAATGGTCACATCCTTATAGCAAGTTTCGTAAAAAACGATCGTTTAAAAAGCTTAAAACACGAACACACAGACAGCAGCGCAATCTGTCATAAACCTACTTTCTTGTCTGAAGAAAATCAGATAGAACAAAAAATGCAAATCCTCAACCGAAACCTCTCCCAAACAATTCTGTGAAATTCTCGCTGTGAACGAATATAATCCTGCAACAGTTCCTTGGAAGACAGCATACAAAGGACTATTGAACTGCTGGGGATGCTCACATTCTACACGAAACCATTACTTAGTTCTTGCGATGTTAATACGACTGGAAATACTGCAACAGCCTTGCATCACCAGCACAAGGGAAAGATAACTAGGTGTAAATCACCGTGACATTTATGAATCCCAGGAGCATATTGCAGGTGGCTGTTTGAGTAATGTCACAGGCTGACTCAGTCACATTGCATTTTGTATTTTTCTAAACTTAACGAAGTTACGTCGTAAAATGAGAGTTGTAACAGGAAAACAAAAAGCAGTATCTTACAGTTGGGAGAGTAAAGTCAGTTCCAGCTACTCCAGTGACTCCGATTCCTTCTAAACCGAGACCCCAGGTGTTCGCAAGTTCATGAATCATTGATAGACGTTAAGGACAAACTTAAATGTGTTTATGTGAACGTCCCTGAAAAACAAATGTCTTTTAATGCATTTCGGGTGAACAGAAGGCGCTAGTTTTCTTCTGAACTTGTTCTGAGTTGATACCAGTTTATGCATAATATAGAAATGTTATAAATTAATTACCTCATCTTATGTTCAAATTGACGAAAGACAGGTAAGATGCAGGAACGTTTGTGACAAAGAAACAATTTGTTCAGTAGTTAATAACTCTATAAAAGAGGAAGCATAAACTGCTTCATTCAAAGACCCAGTTCATACCGCGCAGAAAACACACTACGTCTGGGTTATAAAAACCAGTCAGTTAATTCTGTATAGGGAAATAATCTCTGTTTCTTCTGAGATCCACACAAAACACATAAATACACTGTGTGGGCAGAACGTAGAATTATACTTACAGATTCAGGCCGTACCGCGCAGTAAGCACACTCTTGTCTCGGTTATAAAAACGAGTCAGTTAATGCTGTATAGGGAAATAATCGCTGTTTGTTCTGAGATCCACACAAAACACATAAATACCCTGTGTGGGCAGAACGTAGAATTATATTTAAAGACCCAGTCCGTACCGCGCAGTAAACACACCGTCTCGGTTATAAAAACCAGTCAGTTAATGCTGTATAGGGAAATAATCGCTGTTTGTTCTGATATCCACACAAAACACATAAATACACTGTGTGGGCAGAACGTAGAATTATATTTAAAGACCCAGTCCGTACCGCGCAGTAAACACTCCGTCTCGGTTACAAAAACCAGCCAGTTAATGCTGTATAGGGAAATAATCGCTGTTTGTTCTGAGATCCACACAAAACACATAAATACACTGTGTGGGCAGAAGGCAGATTTTTTTAAATTGAAACCTGTTGGTACATCAATCAACCAATAAGCTTTAAAAGGACAAACATGGCAGACAGACACACAGATACACTACGATGATTTCTTACACTTGCACTGACTATCAAGGTGGTGAACACACGTAAGGAACTAACAGAACAGATACTGAACATACATTTGGAATATAAAAGTAGCTGCATCAAATATATCAGTTTCCTGATGAAGAGGGCAGAGGAGATCCTCGAAACGTCGGTTAACAGGCCATTCAATCGCCTGACGCCGCTGCTAGCCCCAGAATATTTTATTGAATTCAGTCGCCGTAAAAGCTGTAAATTACATGTCGACAGGACATAAACAAACAGGCTTCCAAAACTATTGAAATATCACAAATAACAACGAATCGGGTTTCGTTTCCTGACAGAAGCAAAAAACCGTTTTCTCCAGACTGGCTTTGAGACGCGTCCATTCACCGTCCTATCCAATAAGTAAAGGCGGCTAATTTCCCAGTGGTAAAATGGCCGGATGCGTGAAGCTGCCCGGTAAGAATGCCTGCAGCAAGACATCCGTTCTCCCACATGCATTTAAGGCGTGGTGTTTAATTCGGTGCAGGGACGACGTTATGTCTGCTTTGTACCGAGGATTAGATCTGAACAAGCTACTGCACAAAGAAGCTATGAAGCGGTCGACACGCGAACCGCTTCCTGAACGATGCTAATGATGACGACGTAACTAAACTGACTGACTGACTAACTAAATTAACTGGCTAACTGGCTGAGTAACGCCATGGAACACAACCCTCAGCCAGCCACGAATTTCTCACTTTTTATGGAACGCGAAAGTTCATCACCGCGTTCACAAGATCCCGTCACAGGATCCCACCCTAAGCGACATTAATCCAGTCCAGAACTCCAAACCCAGGTCAGTTTTATTACCCTCCAATCTATGTCTCGATGTTTCACAGATGTATTGGAAATTGGGCGGACCTCAGAGCCGGCATGCACACTGTGCGGCTGTGAAAAATCCCTGTTTGTAACGGGAATTGAATTCCGATACACGTGTCGTCCAGACGTTAGCCCGGCAACTATAAGGACTGCGCGACGCTGGCGAAGAGTAAAAACCAGGAAATTCTTCATTATGGAATTTTCTCCATCCTCCTGCTTCCTCCTTGCTAAGTCAAACCATTTTACTGGAAACCAGACGCCTTAGAGACTGTGACAACTAATCTGCATTTACTGCTTTATGTATGTATGTTGAAGGAACAGTGCGCTACGGACGCAAACAAACAAACAAACAAACAAACAAGCTCAAATCGAGCACAATATACTGGGCAACGGGACGTAACCCCTCTGAATTATGCACTGGCCACGAGAGGCACATGTGACCTCTTACGGAAGATTTTGCCGCAAAACAAAGGCAAGTGCACGAGATTAAATTAGCCCGGTCAATGCCAGGCTCATAACGTTACTAATTTAGGCATGAAATCTCGAAGACGATGGCGCTCTGCCTACACTGAGTGTTTTAGCGTTTCCTAAATGACGCCGCAAGGATATTAGTCGCAAACAAATAATAACGCTGAGAAACACTGTACAGGGTGATTCAGAAGGAAAGGTCAATTTTTCGGGAGGTAGTAGTATCGGTCATTGTGAGAAAAAAAATTCACATGAACGTGTGTCTAATTCTGAATGATTACCGAGATAGATCTCTTTGAATCTACAGACCTAACTCCGTTAGAGTTTTGTTTGTGGGGTTGAATGAAGGGTGGAGCTTAGGAATGAAAAGTGAACACACGAGACGAATTTCTCGCTCGTATTTTGGATGCTGCTACCCGCATTAAAAAAAACATGAGCAACACGCGATCTTCACACGAGTCGCAAGGTGCACTGAGGTTGACGGTGGGATTTTCGAACATTTATTGTGACCTGTAACAAATCTGTCATTTAAACACTAAAATTACACAGTCTGACAATTATATAATGCGACTGATTTTATTCTGACCAAGATAGAAGTGCCATGTATGGAGTAATGCATGTCATCAATGTGCCCAACCTTCATCTGCAATCTGGCAACACCGCAACGCCCCACGCTGAGCATGACGGGAAATACGGCGCCATGTTGTGCAGGTAGTGAGAGGACGTGGTCACAATAGCGGCATGGGGCAGACAGCGAACATTAAATTCTGTTTTAAACTCGGGAAAACTGCAGCAGAGACTGTGGAATTGATGAGACAAGTGTATGGGGATAATTGTTTATCTCGTGCACAGATATTCAGGTGGTATGCACGATTCAAAAGTGGTGTGGAAACGATTGAAAATGAAGCCAGGCCTGGGCGTCCATTTTCTGTTCGCAACGAGGGACTCATTGCGAAAGTGAGAGCACGAATACAAGAAGAACGTTGTGCAACTGTGAGAATGATGGCTGATGAGTTTGGCGTTAACAGGGAGACGATTCGTCAAATTTTAGTGGAAGACTTGGGCAAGAGATATGTCGCTTCCCGGTTCGTGTCGCATTCATTGTCTGATGATCAAAGACACGAGCGTGTTCAGTACGCAAAAGACATAATTAAAACTGATCGTAGAAATAAAAATTTCTTGAATTAGATTGTAGCAGAGGATGAAACTTGGTGTTTTCGCTATGATCCCACAACTAAACGCCAAAGTGCTGAATGGAAGTCACCAGCATCACCAAAAGGCAAAAAAGTTCGTCTTCAAAAGTCAAAAGTGAAGAAAATGCTTGTGTGTTTCTACGACAGCAAGGGAATTATTCACCGCGATTTTGTCCCTGAGGGACAAACTGTCACTGCAAGTTTTTATTTGAGTGTTCTGGAACGCCTATGGAAGAGGATTCGCCGCGTCCGGCCCGAGTATTCAGCACCAGGCAGTTGGTTTCTTCTTCACGACAGTGCACCGCTTCATCGGGCAGTTGTTCTACAAGAATTTTTAGCCCGAAAACAAGTGTGCATGCTCAATCATCCGCCCTACTCCCCTGATTTATCCCCCTGTGATTATTTTCTGTTCCCCAAACTGAAGTTACCATTGAAAGGGCGCCTCTTTGAAGGTGTTCAAGACATGGAAGGAGCTGTGACATCGAGTCTTCGGGCCATACCACAAGAAGACGTGCAGAGGTCGTTCCAGCCTTTGCTAGATCGTGCCACTCGCTGTATCGATGCAGAAATGATGTACTTTGAATAAAATACAGGTAGTACTCAAGTCTTTTGTTCCAGTTTTATTCTATAACCTCAGTCGCATTATATAATTGTCAGACTGTGTAAAACATAATTAACAGCAAGTAATTTCCCTTTCTGTTCCACCATTCACAGTACTTTTGTATTTGTAGATTCAAACAGCTCCATATCGCTAAACATTCAGAATTAGACACACGTTCATACGAAATGTTTTTCTCACAATGACCGATACTACTGCCTTCCAAAATACTGACCTTTCCTCCTGAATGGCCCTATATTTTAGAATCAGGTACCTGTCAATAACTGGTAGTCCTTTGTCGTTGTACCAAATTTCGCGTCTGAAAGTTTTGTAGGGAATTTCTTTTCAACCAGATTGACTGTTATTGCCAGTGACAATACATTGCATTCACTACAGCCATTCGGTTCGGTGACTTCTGCTTTGCCGTTGGCTATCTAGAAAGGTAACCATTAAAACATACAGAAAGACAGACTTTGTCTGTTTTATGTGGGTATGAAACTTGGTTTCGCATATTAAAGGAAGAACATATGTTGACGGTGTTCGCGAATAAGGCGCGCAGGAAGATACAGGGGCCTAACACATAGAAGCTACCAGGACACTGGATCACAATGCATAATGCATAATGAAAAACTTCATGATTTGTACTTGTCACCGATAGTAGTAAGGCGATACAACGAAATACAAGTATTAACCCTTTAAAGACGAAGCGTATCTGTTTTATATAAGGACTCAGTGCGTACCGCGCTGTAAACACTCTCCACTTCGGTTATAAAAAGCAGTCTCTTAATGTTTTATAAGGCAAAAGTTGCTGTTTGTTCTGAGATCCGTACAAAACACATAAACGCAATGTGGGCACCACGTAGAATTTTTTAATCTTAAACCTGGTGGTACGTAAAGTTACCGTTAGGCTTTAAAAGATTAAAAGGGTGGTGCATGTGGCATTTAAGGGGAAGAGGAGAAATGCATACAGAGTTTTGTTGGATAAACCTAAAAGAAATAGGTCGCTGGGAGAAACTAGTCGTAGAAGGAACGATAACATTAAAATAGAGCTTAAATAAAAGGATGAAGCGCGTGGATTGAACTTGTCTGTCTCAGCATAGGGACCAGTGGCGGCAATCTTGTGAACTTTTGGCTCCGCAAAATGCCGGAAAATTCTTGACTCCCTCAGTCACTATAAACTTTTAAGAATGACCACGCTCTATGCAGTAATTGTACAATGGGTGACAAATAAAACTATCCCTGTAGAGCCCTGGACAGGTCTTGAGGGTTCCAGATTTCAAGACAATCGGCACATGAAAGTGGCAAGGTTGTCAGCCCTACGCATTGGCTGCCTTTACCCTTCAGGAAATATTCCCGGTACTCATATCTGTTAGAGGCTGAGTCGACTCCAAGGCCATAGTGCGACCGGATGGATTATGTCAATGCAAAACTCCAATGACAAGGCCGGGAATCGAACCCGCGACCTTCCGGCTTGCAGCGTAGTGCGTCAACCACCTGCGCCACTGCGTGGCCCCCTTGTACAATTGATAATTCCACAATAAACAACAGGCAAAGAGGTGTACAACGAGTCTATGCAACAGTGACAACTGTAGCAGTCACTTGCTTTGACACCCACAAGCTCTGTTATTTTTGCATACAACAGATTTACGCGTTTCGTAAGATAGAGTAAACAGAGATTACTTCCCTAAACAAAATTAAGCGGTTGGTCTTCGTACTGGAGAACTTGTTTACTGTGAGGTACGAACTGGCGTGTCTATAGATTATTTAAAGTAACTTCAGGCTTCAAAAGAATAACGTCTCCTAGTTTGCTGAGCGGTACTGGTCACACGCATATAGCCCTACAAGATGTGAACGCGTGTTCGCACGCACTTTGAACATTTGAAGCATTCGCTAAGCTTTGTTCAGAGGCAAACAGCTTTTTTAATCTCGTTAATGGATCCATTTTACATTCCAATTTTTCATGTAATTCACAAATTCAGAACTCGTAAACATAATACACAGGCAGTGGTGCCAACAAAACAGCCGGTGAAACTCATTGCTTTAAGGTTTCATATCACAGCAATAATTTATGCGCAAACTGGAGAAAGACTTGTTTGGTGATGTCTTCTAGGACACAACTGGCATACAGGGTGTATCTAATATGCTTGGGCAAACTTCAGGACTAAGTTTCCCCACACCAAAACAAGGAAAAAAGTTCATATCAATATATGTCCACAAACATTTAGTTTCTGGTGCAGAGCCCAGCAATGTGTTAACCTTTAGACTTTTATCTGTGAGGGCGCTTAAATACACCAGTGTATTCAGCTGCACTTGAAAATGAAGAGACACTTCACCAGATCGTTTTTGATGCCTGTCAAATCATTCACGACAGCGTCGGAACCTTTGAAATTTGCGACAGTCCACGAACAGACGTGTCCCTGATGCATTCATTCAGGTGGAGGGCATTTTTATTAACATTCGTTGTGAATTGTGACTCGACAAACAATAAGAACGCAGATGTCATTAGATTTGGAACGTGTGTTGTAAATGTATTGTCAGTTGTAAGTAAAATATTACACAGTTTGGGTATTTATTGCTGACTGCGATCTTTCTATTAAATTTAAAAAACACTCATTTCTTGACGTAGGGTTATAAGAACTTTGCTTTCATGTGAAGAACTCACTCTAGAAGTCTGTTCAAGCATTTTAGATACACCCTGTATAGGGAATAATATTGCGTAACAGCCTGCGGCCCCGTATTCAGATTAGTTCAAGAAGACAACGCCGACAACTGTGGTGGTTCAGACGGAAAATTAGTGTACACTGATATTTAAAAACTTCTTGGGGCGTTGAATTTTCCTATTTATTACACTATTACATTACTTTATCTGACAACCATAGTTTGTCATTTCCCACCGCTACTCTGCCGTCCGTATGGGCAATCGTCTATGGTAACAGACTTTGTCAGATAAAATAATGGCCCTATGCCTTATAATCTATAAGGTGTCTGCCAGCGTTTCCACATTATACCCAAAAGATGAAGGCAACAATTTCCTCTAGAACACTGCTATCCGTCAGAGTACAGGTCAGTACAAACTCCGAACACACTATCGACAGGAAATGGTTATATATGTTACCGTAACTGGGGGCACTGTCTGTCGGCGTGGGTGTCTTTCAAACACAGCGAGATATAAATTTCGTTTTCTTATGGTTTCTATGCAACACTGTCAATTCTTCCATCTTATCTCCCTCCAATATTCAGCGTTCAAAGCATATATTTTGGTTAAGAATATTTTCAGTGTCCAGACATCGAGACAGACCGTTCCAAAAGAGCCCATCTCAATAAAAAACCTTTACACCTAAGGAAGGAAGCAAATCCAGTTTCCGAAAAGCTGTGTTTGGAACAAACGAAGCCGATATAAAATCCCAAAAATAATCCAGTTTATATACGAAGGCACAATCGGCATAAATTGGTACGGTTTCTGTTCTCAGTGCAATTTTGTCACTTTGCAGTCACCTCGTGTCCGAGAGAGCAGATAAGAAGCGCTACACCCTCGCGTTGATAAGCTACGGTCAACAGATACGGTTACTTTATGATGTGATGAATAAATAGACCGCGTGAGATATTAAACACTCAGGGCGGAAAAGTATCAGGAATATAGTCCAAATAGTAACCTTTTCATAGTAGATATTTCTTACGCAGACATCCCTCAATTAGAATATCAGTAGCAAGCGCAAAATAAAAAAGTGCGATCAAAAAGTTACGGGATAGAATTTTAGGTAACATTTATATACATCAAATTTAGGGTTGTCCCAGTACTTAATTAGGCACCACACTATAAAGACACGAGGGAGTGGAGGTACAGCGCAAAGCATTCTAACATCCGTAATAAGTGGGGGTGGCTGGTTAGCTTCGCGCAAAGGCCGTCTAACCCCTTAGGAAACAATTCACCCCGGGGCATATCGAATGGAAGGTTGGGTGATCCCGACAGCCGGTCTGGGCTTTTGGGGGGGGGGGGGGGAAACAATTCTTCCCTTACCGGGAATCAAAATCCGACAACTCTGTGGTCAAGCCTGGAGCCTAGTTGCTATACCAACTGTCACGATACAAATACTAAATCAGTGAGTACCGACTCTTACTCATAAGACCTGTAACACCATCGAGAAGATGGAACTAATATTCTGTAGTGACAACCAGGAATTCCTGGCATAGTTCGTAAAATTACGGCCCTGATTTCGAAGACTCGTGATTTCCGCTGTGTCCAGTAAAAACACTTGACACGTGTGGCTCGTTCATTTTGTTAGCATGGAGAATGTCCCATGTGCAGGCATGCTGTTCACATCGAGCGCGATGGAACGCGCGGTTATAGGGACAACTTTACTGTGGACGGCTTTTGTCAGCACGGTAATGGACCTGCAGATTCTATAAAAGACGGGGAATTTATGGACCATTTGAGAGATGACACGTTTATCAGGGACCCTAACCAGAGACTTTTTCTCCCCTTCAACTCAGGCTGATCTTTTACTGGAAAGATCATGGATGCGTTGATGATATTTGGACTGTTACAAACCCTTAACCTTTTAAAGCCTAGCGGTAACTTTACATACGACCAGGTTTAACATTAAAAAATTCTACGTGGTGTCCACATTGCGTTTATGTGTTTTGTGTGGATCTCAGAACAAACAGCAACTTTTGTCTTATAAAACATTAAGAGATTGGTTCTTATAACCGAAGTGGAGAGTGTTTACAGCGCGGTACGCACTGAGTCCTTACATAAAACAGATACGCTTCGTCTTTAAACGTTTAATCGGGTTTTATAATTGTCACCTCGTTTATTGTGTAAGGCAAAAAAGAATACAGTTAATCCTGACCTGGCCTACTTTATGGATATGGATATTACGAAAACAAATGTCAGGAGTTAAGTTTGGTGTTGTTAGCAGTTCAGCAAAGTTGTGGGAAACACGACGTGCGATGGTCTGTAATGAAAGAGATTAAATTCATGCCTCCCATAATAGGAAATACAACGTCATAAATTACTTCAGTAAAGGCTAACAAATCAAACAGTGCATGAATAATGAACAAACACAAACATTTGAGTCATTTACAGTGCACAAAAGTGGCTTCTTTTAGCACAGTTCTGCGGATCTCAAAACATATGGTAACGTCTGCAAATCACGATTAGTTACGAGACCCACGGACAGCCCAACAATAATTTTGGTGCCACCAACTCCTTCTGTTGAATTACTTCGAACCAGTAAGAAGATGTGCGTGACGCAAGAAAAACATATGCTTCACATTTCTCGTCAATTTTTTCGAAGCATCTGAGAAGTCGCCAAAAATATTCAGCCAACAAACCGGGATATAGCTCGAGCTGGATGACCGAGGATTCGGGGCTCCATTTCCGGCAGTGAGAGATGTCTTCTGCTTCCCCAAACCTCTGGAAGGCCGCTGTCAAATGGGCATCGGAACTTCTTTCACAGGGCGCAAAGCGGTCTCAGCATATATTTACACCCCATATCCAGCTACTAAAAGTAAAGTTCACCATAGGACAGGCCCAGAGGGGCAGTACATGTCTATCTCTCCGCTTTCTTTAACTTCGGCGCTAGGCGGGGTGGGGGGTCAACATCACGCCCAGGCCGCTTTACCCCGGCAAAGAAACGCGATACCCATTGTAGAAGAGGCTGGGTGGGCTCAAGGGTCGGCCTGGACGGGTGCGTAAAGTCACGCCCCCACAGGGATTCGATCCCCGCATCGTCCAGCCGTAGCAAGTCGCTATTCCGACTGAACTATCACGATCCACATTTCGATCTAGCATAAAAGCCTACCAGCATTAATAACGCATGAAGTCAAGCCTCCACACCCCCCTGTTCCGTCACGGCATGGTCTTTAATTAAGCCCAAGCACAACTTTACTTTCAAAGTCCCACTTACATTTTCTTTTTGATGGCTCGACACCCCTAGTGTGCCTATAGGCCTCCTCATTTTTTGAGGTGTCGAAATCACAGACATACAATGTTTGGTAGGACTCATCTGGACCAGTGATCAGCCTGACGCAGAGACCTCTACCTGACAACACACAACACTCACAACAGACGTTCATCCATGCCATCGGCGGGATTCGAACCTGCATTCGCAGCAACCAAGCACCCACATACATCGGCTTGACAGGGGAATTATGCCGGTGAAATACTGACTGCTGACTGCAATTCGCGAACAAAGAAGGGAAGTATTAATGGCTACTTCATTCGGGTAAAATCTAACCCAGCAGATTGGAGCTTAGCGTAATGAAACTTAATTCCTAATTATGACGTCAAATTTATTCAGTCTGGTTTGCAGACCGCAGTTTCAATAGTCTTTTCTCTCTATTTGTGAACAGTACCGTCTACAAGGGGTTTCGTCGATACAGTCCCTATCGGCAGTGCCAACCTTCTGCATCGCATAAATCAACACACTTCCTGCTTCCCCGAAAGATGTAACACTAAAACAAACCTGCAAAATTTAAATTTATCATGAGACTATCTCAGTCGACCAGACGGTGGCTTCGTACAGGGAAGACTGGAGTTCAGTTCCGGCGATGACCATGTGAGGTTCAAGGTGTACAAAGCAACATTGCAGCAACATTTCCCCTTCTCTTCCTTCTGCTTTCCCCTGCTAATGACGACTCCACCACTGCTCCACACTACCTATATCCCTGACCAGGTACCACATTACCGCATTTTTTGTCGTCAAGTTGCTCGCCTTCAACTATGACCGGCAGTCAAATGGGCACAGAGCATCAGCTTAAACTTCTTACCTGCCTTCGCAAACAACAAGTGCATTTCAAACCGGTGCACGTGACGGCTATTCTTGAAGACCCACTGTCGTTAAAAACAACCAAAAAAACAATTTTTTTTAACAACCTGAGGCCTTCTCAACTATTCAAGGCACCTCTCGCCTTTCAAGAAAAACAAAGCTTCATTACTGTCTTTATACAAAGATGCCACTTGTCCTTGTCCTGTGCCAGTTCGGTCCAGTGCACAGCTGTCACACTGATCCGGGACACAGCAATCCATATACTGACCAGGCTATGGGCTGGACAACTGAAAAGTCGTGGTTCGATCCTCGAAAGGGGCAAGAGATATTTCTCTTCTTCAAAGTGTCCAGACGGGCTCTGGGAACAAACCACCTTTTACTCCGGGGGTAAAGTGGCCGGGGAGTGAATCTGATCCTTCACCTCCACTAGTGGCGAGGTTAAAAATACGTGGGTCTATACCTCCATTCCCGCGTATGACTCCACGGCTTGTACAGACGTAACTTTGCCTTTACTTTTGCCCTTACAATACACTAAAAACAATACCTCTATTAACGTCTTACGGCATTCCTTAATGTAAAGTAACACGGAATTTCGCCCACAATTTCTCTGTTTAAATTGGCTGTTCTTAAATCATACAAGTACAGTATATACACTTACATTCATTTTATAATGTCATTATTTTATCTGACCAACATCGTTTGTTGCATCCGGCCGCTATTCCAAAGCGCATATGAGCGGGCACATGAGTGGCTAGGATTTGTACGATAAGCGAGCTGACAGGAAGTGACAAGGATATTGGTCGGACAAAATAATGCCCCTGTATATACGTATTATGTATGTATGTATGTATGTATGTATGTATGTATACTCCTTTTACATTTCTTTTCTAAACAGAGGCGTGTTCCAACTTAATATCACTAATACGCTGTAGCAAACTTTCCTAATTTAATTACACTAAAATTCTTTGTAAATCAAATGAATTTTCTTCTACTTTTAGTTCATATAAAGATTAACACGTAAAAAAAATCACATTTACGTTACGTCATTTACATCAAAAAGCCCCTAACTACATGCAGCAGGGTTCAACTTTAGAAGCTGACTGTTGTTTAGCTAACAAAGAAACTTTTAACCTTATATGGAACACCAGGTTCATTACCGTGTTCACAGGAGCACTCCACTGGTCCCTACCCTAAGCCAGATTAACCCAAGCCACAGCTGCTCACCCTTTTTCGTGGTCCAAATGGATAAATTTTACATTTAAGGCGAACCGCTCCTCGTTCTAAGCAAAACACAGGGATGTATTTTCGCCAAAATTACAAATCTTCCATACTCTTAAGACCAAAATCAAATATATCATAATCAGTGATTTAAAACTTTACATCCCTGCTGTCTCTTCGCTGACGTACGCTATACGTTACTGTCCGTGGACATCGAACGTCTTTGAGCGTCCAGACCCGTGACGAAAAACATTTTAAACAAGAAACTCTTTAAGACTGTGCCAGCCACAGTCCGTAATTGGAATACGATCATCGACGAGGCCGGATAGAGCGAGCTGGCAGGTCGCATGTGGCCTGCCAGCCGCATGTTTGATACCCTTCCTCTTAAAGGGTAGGCAGTTTAATTGGTCCGCCAGAGTGTGGTTACGCGGCAATAAGGATTTAAAGTTATGACCCAGCATGCCTGGGAGTGACTATACTTTTAAGGGCGAAAAAGAAGTGTAAACAGTTTTATAGCCAATGCTCCCAAATTTCGGCAAGAGCACTGCTTTTGGGAACGTTCCCAGGCTTCAACCGTTTGTCCGTCTGGTAAGAGCAACATGTAGATGAAGATGAGGATGGGACATTGGTGGAATGATAATTTAAGAAAGAAACGTGATCTGTTCTATTTAAAGACCTAGCTCGTACCGCGTAGTAAACACTTCTTCTCTGTTATAAAAACCAATCAGTTAATGCTGTATAAGGAAATAATCGCTGTTTGTTCTGAGATCCACACAAAACACATAAATACACTGTGTGGGCAGAACGTAGAATTATATTTAAAGACCCAGTCCGTACCGCGCAGTAAACACACTCCGTCTCGGCTATAAAAACCGGTCAGTTAATGCTGTATAGGGAAATAATCGCTGTTTGTTCTGAGATCCACACAAAACACACAAATACACTGTGTGGGCAGAACGTAGAATTGTTGAATGTGAAAACGTGGTGGTACATATAGTAACCACTGGGCTTTGAAATGGTCACAAAAACCAGTCTCGTTTTAAACTCCGGAAATCGACGAATGTAAAGTGACGCAGTACGAATAAGAAAGGCAAAATAAGAGAATGATATTTCAAAACCTGATATCCCTCATTTAACTACATACATTTAAGTTCTTTAGGAAAGTTTGGTCGTCCTGAAAATCACGCTTCATGGGTAAAACGCACGGACTTCTGAGAGTACAGCAGGTGGCATATACAGTCAACACGGTGTTTCAAAAGTTTCAGCCTACAGTATAAAAGAACAAAATCTACAGTCTAATTGGGCCTACACGAGCGGCCCTGCTGCCCCATATTCCGAAGGTGCAGAGTTCCAGTCCCGCCTCGGACACATGTTATCCTGACGTACTTCGTGATTTTCTTCAGACACAGCAAAAATGGAAGTATTACCTTAAATCTGGCCACTACCACTCGTCCCGTACCTTTTCCGAATTATTCGCCACTGTCCTGTTATTCGATTGTATAGAATTACTTAGGACTATTTAAAGCGTCGTTAAATAAAAGAGTAAACACAGTAAAAATTCAGTTAAATATATGATACTGAAAACGGTCAATATATGAATCACATACCGTACACGAAGTGAATATTACACCGATTTCGTTAAATGTGTTTTACTCACCAAGAGAGCCGTGTAACATCCAACTAAGCATATATCCTCACATCACGATAATGAAATAACGGTCACACTAAC
>BLKM01006491.1:586370-631497 GCA_013340265.1 Coptotermes formosanus | reverse complement strand
GGGCCGAAACATGTAGGAGATTTTTAAGAATAAAATTATATATATTTTTGGTCCAGTAGTTGGTGTTATTATTTCGTATAATACAGTGCACGGACATGGTGCATATTAAATGTGGTGTAATTAAGTTGCGATAACACGAATTGTGGGATAACATTATGGTACCGCGTTCAGTCATCACATCTTTATAAGCTCTTCTTTAAAGTCTGTATACTCACTTCGGCCAGTAAATGTCGTCTATATACTTCGATCACATTTCGTGCACATTTAAATAACTCACAAGAAAAAAGCAGCGTGACCAATCCTAGCATTAAACTCCAATATAACTTCCAATGTGGATATTCAAAGCCGAATTTAATTAAAACAAGCCTTGAAATGTACGTATAAATGTACTATCGAGGCTCGTTCGCGTAACCACTGTTGCCGTGGAAAACCAATAAGTACTACATAGTCTGTGTAGCTGTATTCTTGCCTTAGTTATCCATCACGGAAAGCGCATGCGTCATATTATATTAATGTCTGTAACCTCTATGGCTTTACCATGTTTTTTCCATATTATCTCATAAACGGCACGATTTTTGGAAAAAAAATGCTATTAAACATAAAATGTATGTTTTGATTCTGCAACTTTTGTCTGAAAAATTTCTCACTGTGAGGAGAACTGAGTAAAATAATACCATAAATGCACATATGTCTTCATGTTAAGTACCCGTTATTCTCGTCACATTTTAATGAAACTTGAATTTTATTGAGACATTTTCGAAAAATACTCAAAAAAAGGTCCAGTGGGAGCCGAGTTGTTCCAAGCGCACGGACCGACATGACAAAGCTAACAGCAGCTTTTTGTAATTTTGCGAACGCGCCTAATAAAATGCGCGACGTCGATGGAACATGCCTACCGGCAGACTGATGCGATTCTATTCATTTCGAGAACAGAATAAACAATCTCACACCTCCCTAGACTCGGGCAAACAAAATCCGACAATACGACAAAAATGCGACAACAGCACACAACGACGTGCAAAGTCAGTCCGGAGTTTAACGTTACGTTTCGTTTGGTGTTATGCGTATTCATAAAAATAAAACACAAAATGAAGGACAACTTAAGTAGTCTGTCAGTAAGTCACGGGCACGCTTTCCGTGGCATGACAAATACCTCGCCGATAACCGCACACACACTTCGCAGTTCTGGAGCTACGGCGATCCGTTCACTCCAGCTACGTACATCTGACAGCAGTCCAGTACACCCACACTCGACATTTTTGACATAATCCCACCAGAAAACACTGCGCGCATTCAAATATGTTGATCTCGCAGGCCTAATGACTTTCCTTCACCTCCCATCTGTCTCAGTGAGTTTCACTTTCCCGGACACAGAAGAACACGGAGTTAAAATTCTTCAGCGCCTCCTCCGGGAGGCAATATGGTTTCAGTAACGAAGTCTGCTGCACGATGGATGGAAAGCTGAGGCCCGATAGTTTCGCCTCCGTGACCGCTAGATTTGACGCTATACGAGTCCCTTTTGTGTGATTAGCTCGAAAGTGCGTAGTACGTGTCTAGTGGGCAGGCCGTCACTTCAGATGACTTTTCAAACGTCGAATCATGGCAGTGTTTGTAGCAGTTGAGTTGAGAGATGCACAGGTACACATGGGCTAAAATAAGTTACCAGCCAAAATGTATGCAGTGCCATGAAAGCAGAAAATCACTGACAAAAGCTTTCTGAGTTAACCTCCATATCAGAATTTCAGCCTCGTAAAACCAGGAGATGGAGTAGCGACTAGGCTACGGACTGGAGGTCCGGGGTTCGAATTCCGGTAGGGGCAAGACATTTTTCTCTTCTCTGAAACGACCCGACCAACTCTGGGGCCCACCTATTCAGCGAACACCGGTGGTGACGCGGTCAGGACGTGAAGTTAACAACCCCACGTCCATCCAATGCCGAGGTGAAGAATACAAATGAGTACGGTTACAATTCTAACCCCTCCATGGCGTGAATAGGAAATGCTTTCCACTTTCAGCTTCAGTGAAAAATCGTGGAATAGATCAATAAATACAGGCAAAAATTCCAAACATGTCTCGAAATATCGGTGGAAGTTTCTGTCAGGCAACTGGCAATACAGAGCAATCTCCATGCGCTACCGACCGTTTCTTTGTTTCCGTCTTTTTTCCCCCCTTTTTACATGCAGGGGTTCCTCAGGATACGAAAAATTATTTTAAGGGTTCCGCCACGGGGAGGGAAAAAAAAAAGTTGGGAAACACGGCTCAAGACCAATATGACGCATACGCCACTGGAGACGGTTTGTATCTCTAAACCTGGCATCCAAAACTGAAGCCTTCAGGGAGAACTTAACACAGCTGTAGCCAAGTATGTTTCACTGAACAAACACAGAACACTCCTACACTCTCTTTTTAACACCTCCTATAACATGTCTTTCGATCAATATAAGGCCTAGGTCTTTATTTGCCACTTTGTATGATGAAACGTCATTGCACAAACCTGCGAATTATACTGTACAAATCATCACACTCAAAGTCATAGTTTGATGAAAAGTTGATGCGGGAGGCTCCCCTCATCTCTAGGTACCTGTCTACCAAACTACACGGTGTCACACCCCAGGACACCGAGATTTTTACATCCATCGCTCTAAGAATCTAAAATCTAACGTCTTCCAATTTTTTCCTACTTGAAAGCTGCAGCCCAATCCCAGCCAGGGACTGCTCTGGAACAAAAGTTTTCTAGGGACTGCTCTGGAACAAAAGTTTTCTAGGGACTGTTCTCGAACAAAAGTTTTCTAGGGACTGCTCTGGAACAAAAGTTTTCTAGGGACTGCTCTGGAACAAAAGTTTGCTAAGTCTTTCAAGACAAACAGAAGGGCACCTTGGAGGACAATATCACCGACAAGGCCTCTACCAACAAATTAACTCCATGGAGAAGATTCCTTCTTCAGAAGCTAACAGTTCTCCACCTACACAAGAAATTCCCTGCATTTTATGGCAACCATGTTCACAACAGCCCATCCCTCGTCCCTGTCCTCAGCCAGATGACTCTGGTACATGCCCTCCAATCTTATACCTTTAAGATCCATTTTATTATTATCATCCAATTTATGCCTAGGCCTTCCAAGCACCAACAGAGAAAAAAAAAAGCAAATACCCATATTCCTTTGAAATTGTACACAGTATTTAGGAAGCTTCAGATGGCCCAATCATGGAGATCAATTTTCATGTTACACAGATACTGATTCCAGATAAACTTTCATGTTACACAGATACTGATTCCAGAACTGACAACTGCCACACTCATTACACCATCTATTAATCACTAACATAAATATTACTCCAAAATTATTCTGGCAAAGGTTATTTACCCGAGATAAAGTACATCATAAAATACATATGGGAACACTGAATTACATTAAGAATAAATTGGCGAAATGTCCTAGACCCAACTGTGCTATGATTTCAATCCTCACTGTATACTTCTTCTTTCCCAGAGAATTTCGCAACTCTACAATACACTGTAAACAGTGATGCAGTTATAACGTTCCATACCATACTGGACTCCTCTACAGTGAACCCTATTCCTTGTTACACTCGATAAACACAGAACAGCACAGTGACGGCAAAAAAAACCATTATGGTACACAGAAATAAGAAGTACCTAACATACCAACGCCAACCAGAGAGTACGAAATGACCATAATCATTCAAGTAATGAAGATGAACCTCTTGCCAGCAAACCAACAAGCTCAAACAAAAACCACATTCCTGTAACAGGATCAAGCATGTGTGATGAATGACAGTACTTCATAACTTGCATCAAGGAAGTGCTGCCTCTATACCTCACCCACAGCACTGTCTAATCAGAAAGAACAGCATGACAGTACTTCAAATATGCCGTACCCACTGACTTCCCCATCAAATGCGGATCATCCCAGCCCATTTGCTGGTACAACTGACACGGCGTTGTTACATACTATAACGTATCAATATGTGAAAATATCATAACAAGAAACACGGCAGCAGTGCATGTCTTTGGCATTCTGTCATTCTTGCTTGGTAGTACAATAAAACAGAGGCCATACTCCTCTATTATATGCCATGTAATCACATACTTTCTCTGTCATTCAGTACTGCCATCATCATCAACTCAAGGAAAAGACACCTTGGAAAATCAAGAACGTATCAGTCACACTGCTCACAAGTCAAATTCCCAGTCCTTCAGGCATCCACAGAACAAATCCTAGAGAAGGTATTCTGTTAAGACATACTGCTGTTTTTTCCATCTCCAAGCAAGTTAGATTTTCAAACTTGGAGTAATGTACTTCATGTACACTGTCCATTGTCTCACATTAAGAGACAACAAAAAATAATAAAAATTAATACAATGATATGTTTCAGGGACAGGATTGCTCTCCACCCTCAGGCTAAAATTTAAAGTCAACACAAACCCACATGGGCCCAACAGGCAAAGCTGCTTGCAAACTTTGAACCTATGAGCCCCTAAATGAGTATACCTTAACCTTACTTTTTAGACTGACGATGAGGGCCATCCTGTCCCCAAAACACAGTGTTCTGTTGCCCTTTAGTATTTTTTTGTTAACTTACAAAAGGAGGCAATGGACTAACTGCATGAAGTAGACGATTCCAAGTGTGGTATACCATTGTCAGAATATTAATACAATGACAGTCCCTTAAAATTCACTACATTTTGCTCCACGCTCCCATCTGAAATCGCAAAAATTGCTACTCCTACCACTTACTTATTTCAGTTCATTCTTCCCTGCCAAAAAGTGCTATGTAAGTGATATTTTCTTCTAAGTTGAGGGTTTTGGAATATATCTGTCATTTTAATAGTGTCATGGAAAACTCTAATCTCGTTGTTCATATTAACACATCAAACAGCACTTACTAAACACAGATATCTCTTCGAATCTGAACACATAACCTCAAGATTTACCTTATACTGTGTAAGAAATTAAACTGGATGCAGGCACCAGTACCTTCCTTCTACATAAATATTGTCATCAAATGATATCCATCATTTAAAAATTCTCAAAATTACAGAATACTGTTCATTCAGATTCTAGGCTATGTGAGGCATTAGTTCGATGTTAACTTCCTCCATGGTGCTTCTTCCACAATAAATAAATCTAAGATTCAGACATAAGTAACACATTAATGTGATGAAAATGCATTACTCAGTACAGCCACCAAGTCTCTCGAATTATAATAATTTTGATCAGAACATTTACAGAGTTTACGCCAATTTCTTTCTAAAGTAAATATTTTAGTTCCTTAGAATGATCAGTCACAACTAACGCCTTTACCTTTATTAAAAATTATTTGGCGACCAGGTTTTATTAAAGTAAAAAGCATCAGTTGTAACTGATCATTCTAAGAACTGAAATATATACTGTTGTATATACAGGCCAACTGGGATTTTTAGCACCAAAATTAATTTTTTTACTTATTTTTCCTATGTAGAAATCATTTCAGATATAAATTTAAATACAGAGCTACAGTTTCAAAGTGTTTTCTTTTACCCTACTACAAATGATGATCTTACCGCACATACTACGCATAAAAAGCAATTTAAAATACATCCACAGCAGCAGTAAAATTACGCAAGCGGATGTCTCTGCTTCACTGTTCTGCGACTCACAAAGAAGCAAAGGTCCGACACTTACAAGAACCTAATTAATCGGCTCGAGTAATTAAATTCTGTTTTACTGGAATTTACAGAATCATACCTAATTTAAATACATGGCCAATTCATCAACATCAGCACTGCGTAACTACATCAGAGTATGAAATTCAGGAAAGAAAAAATTTTCTATAATTTTTTGTTGCAGAAATGCACCCAGACACAGTCAACATGTCACACTCACTGGTACGCCAGGACTCATAAAAGGAACTTCACCAGAACCCATATTCAAAGATTGGATGCAGTAAGAAACACGTGTTGCAATCTTGACACCTCGCAATGTACTTTGGATTAGCTACATTTAGTGCCACATAACAAAATCCAAACACTCTATGGAAAATGGCCACATTCAGAAATGATTCGCAACACTACATGTTGAAGGGGCTAAAAAATAATGAAGTGGCAAAGTTAACACCACACAAAATTTTCAAAACAACAGTCACAGAATCAATACTCATAAAATTTAATTCACAAATGAACACTTATAATAAACACAGACATTTTAATTTTTGGACCCCAATTCAAGCGGGCAAAAATTCACCACAGCAAACAGGCTACTTTCACTCCAGACATAAAAATTTTTGGCAACTACTCCTGCCCAAATTCCCAAATTTAATGACCCAAGAATATGGTGAACTGCAGCATACCTCAGTAACAAGCAAGCATAATCACAAGCATTGCCCTGTACTTCACATCTACTGCCAGCCTATAACATTAAACTGGTTTGTAACCCTTTACAACTGGGAAAAGCTCTAAAACTGAGGGTGACAATATTAAATGACCACTAACTGCAATTTGGTCCCCACCAAACCAACTACATTAATACCCTGCATCTCACAATAGAAGCAATTACAAACTGCACAACACTCACGTCTAAATCCTCGTCCTTCCTCAGGCGTAGAACGCTCGGTGCCCTCCGAACCTGGAGTAGCGGTACCTTCACGATCTTCTGACATCGGTGCGTCTGAGCTCTCTTCCTTGACTACTGGAGGCAGAAGAGGAGGTGAGATAGACACACTGGCTGGAGAACTTGAATCAGCTCTCTGCTGTTGAGTCTGGCCGTTCAGATACGCTCGCTCTTCAGCAGCAACACTGGGCGAGAAGAGCGTTGGCAAGTGGTTTGTGGCAGTCGATGTTTCGTGGTGGTTGCTACTGCCTGTCTCAATCTTCAGACACTTTGAAGGTGGGGCGAATGCAGAAGGAAAACCTTTGACCTCAGGAGCTGCAGTACCAAGGGGTCGGAAAGCGCCAGATCCAAAAGGAACCCGTGGGTCAAGAGCTGGATGCAAAAACTGAGGCGGGAGATGATGCAGTAAGTGGGCTTGCAAGCTAGGATAGCTGTCCATATGCCGGAAGCCAAGCCCAGCAGTAGTAAATGGCACGTGTAAATCCTTAGACTCTGGTGCCTACAATGGAGAAACAATATTTCTTAAGTCATGCCCACTCAAGTACCAACAAAACTCTGTGTCAAAAACAAAATTACGTGCTGGAACACAGTATGTTAACACTCAAAACATTCAATATCCTCAAATCACACATTATTATTACTCCACTACTATCAGAGGCACTGCATGCCAGTTTCTTGGATATAGTTCTGACTAGAATGGTTTACAGGACACAAGACATCTTCTTGACCTACTCTATTTTTCATTAAGTTACAGAATTTCTAGTATACATACCTGTGGATTGAAGGGCCTCTGCATTCTAAGTGCCTCAGGCAGCCCTCCTGCCTGAGAAAACACTACCAAAGCTGGGGGTGGTATAGGGTTGGGAACATATGCAGAATTTTCCATCTGTAAGAAGGTGAAAGACAATATAAATTTTTCCACAACTCATATAAGAAGTCAATAAATTACTGACACCTAGTATAAACTTGATAACATATGCAAACACACCACAAACAAAATACACTGACAAAAATGAACTGAACATTAATTAATGGTCTCCATTTCACACAGCACAAACAAATACTCCGAAAGTAAACAAATGTTTTCCCAAGGCCAAATCATGGTATATTCTCCCAAGCAGCATAATAGTTCGCTACAATGAAGCATGCACATCTCATGTCTTCAAAGTGCTCAATAACTTAGAGACGCATGGTATCACACAAAATAAAAACCTCTCTGAAGGGAAGATTAAGAGGACTGTTACAATCACATGCGTTGTTTCAAAAATAACTGTCGTACATATAAACAGTACCACAATCATTCTCATACCAGACAAAAATTGTCACAGAAATGTAAACAAAAGCGACACACTCGAATACCAGACGCCATAAAGTACGACACATGTAATCACAAACATGTTTTACACATTACAGTACACACAATGCGCCGGTATCACACACGATGATAACTAGCATTGACATCCTGTCATTACCTCTAATCAGCCATTCGCACACCACAAACTGTTACCTGAAGCTAAAGACACATAAAATCACTGGATAGCAAGCGGTACCATAACCCCAACACTGGTATGCGTTTTTGTTTACCTTTAATCGTCTCAAACTGACAGTACCATGGGATAAATAATGTAACAATATTATAAAATGTGTTTAAGCTTTCTAAAGTGCACGTTGGTTGGACCGAGTAAGTTTCAATAGCTCACCCTGAATCCACCAAGCACCGACTGAGCTCCATAAACACTTACCTACACACTCATGTTGTCCCGAGGTGCATGTTGGGAAAGCGACAAAACACGATCGCTTAACGTACGGCGGGAGAAAACGAATATGGAGAGCCGCGTGTTAGAAGCGGGAAGGATGAACTTAATTAAGGTGACAGACGTACGCATTTTCAAATAGTTGTATCGGAAACGACATGACACCCGTATTAATGTAAACAAGAAATCCATGTAAACAAATACATATATTCTATGTTCTTGAAATAACGAAGCAATTAACCTACATTTACACAGTCACAAAAGTTGTTTGTTTAGACATTTTCTTTACCCCGATGTCATTTATAACAAACTACACTAATTAATTGTGTGTTATCTGTCAACGTCGAATTTGCTATAAATCTGAGAAATATATTTTAGTTTTTAATGTTGATTATAAAATCAATGTCTAAATGATGATTTAATATTCATTGCATAAAAATTCCACATTCAAGTGGAAACATCTATTTTTGCTGTGGCATATTAAAAATCGTTGGAGATACACAAGACGCAGAGGTTATTTTTCCTCGAAAGAAATATATATGGATGATGATTTTGAATGTTGCGGTAAGAATGGGGAAATAAAGGGCTAGACAATGTGAAATACTTCCCAAAACATCCTTCAGTGCCGATTTAAGGCTATTGCAATCCATGGGGATGCGTGAAAAGGCTCGCTGTATTCTAATTTTTCATTATTTCCGTTCACATCTTGTACACTAGCTGCATTGTCAGTCCAAAATTTATTTTTGCATTGTGCCCAGAAACGCCCCAACCCTACCCTAATAGCCTGTAACAAGTAAGGCCAAAAAAAAAGTCTCTTAATTCGCTGGGAATAGGATGTCCAGCACTTAGACAGCCTAAATCTCTTGCCGGGAGAGCGTGGCTATTCCTACAAGCATTCATCGCATGCTACATGACTACACGCAAAGGGAGGGAGGTGGCTGGAGGAGAAGTAACATCTCAAGGAATATGTGGTGGAGGGAGTCGGGACGTGGAACGTCTTTCTGCGACTCATTACCCATAAACAAACTCAGTAATGCCATCTTATAACGAAACTGAAGTTGGTAATGTTAACCACACGTAATCTTCTTCACATAAGAGACGAAATATTTGATAAAAAATGAAGCAACGTAACTTTCTATACTTTTATAAATATGAATTCTACTGCAATATCCACAGGCGGCAAATTGAGCCTGTATTGTATAATATTTCATCCTTATATAAAATCATAAAGAAAATTCTGTGCGCTTCAGAGTTCTACAAAAGCACAAAATATTATAATCACGCTGGCCATAGTGATATGAACAGCTGTTTGCTGTATACCTAACCCATCTAGATGTTTCTTCATTTATTTTAACTTTTTAAATGTAACAGAAGAGATAATGCAGTTACAGAATGACTACAAATTTGTTCATATTTCCCGTATAAATTAGCAGCGTGTAATTTCATTGCGTAGGTTAAACACTGCGAATATACGACTACACTACTACTACTACTACTACTACTACTACTGTTACTGAAGTGAAACCTGTAAATTAAATTCGTAACCAATATACATATCTGACCACATTTCGTTCCCTATTCTGTGAGTTTAAACATGCACTTTTCCTACTTCTGGAAACTCAGTAGCTCTGAAGATACTTCAACTGCATGGAAGCCAAATCAAAACACTGGATTAACACTTGGTGTCTAAATGCTAAAGAGCAAATTTAAATTGGATTTATCCCGATACAGAAGTCTAAACTTAAACCGCATAGCGCACTATAGGATTAGGTTTTTCTCTTGTATATTAATTTCCGTTCATATTGTTCTATCATAACAGCAAGTGCAACAGAATTTCCTTTATTCCGTACACCAAAGGAGCCGAAGATAAACACATTTCTGTCGTTACGCAGGCATAGGCCTAATTTTAGCACAAGAGGGAGCATTCATTGTGACGACGCTGAGACGGAAATTAAAGCACTTTCTTCGTGGCGACAATTCATTTGCTTGCCGAACTTGTATCTTATGTCAGATGGGGTTGTGGAACACAGTACAAAATACTGCAGTTTCAATCGCTCCTCTCGCAGAATCCACACAATGCATAATGTTGCTACTTCTACTGCCGATCCGATTGCTGCTATGCTACTGTTAATAATAAACTTTTAAAGCCTAGCGGTAACTTTACGTACCACCAGGTTTAACATTAAAAAATTCTACGTGGTGCCCACATTGCGTTTATGTGTTTTGTACGGATCTCAGAACAAACAGCAACTTTTGCCTTATAAAACATTAAGAGACTGGTTTTTATAACCGAAGTGGAGAGTGTTTACAGCGCGGTACGCACTGAGTCCTTATATAAAACAGATACGCTTCGTCTTTAAGGGGTTAATATTGAAAAATTCTACGTGGTGCCCACATTGCTTTTATGTGTTTTGTACGGATCTCAGAACAAACAGCAACTTTTGCCTTATAAAACATTAAGAGACTGGTTTTTATAACCGAAGTGGAGAGTGTTTACAGCACGGTACGCACTGAGTCCTTATATAAAACAGATAAGCTTCGTCTTTAAAGGGTTAAAGTTTATACCAAGTTATTCCTACGCCGCAGCAATGTTAATGCCCTTTCTTAATATTACATGGCCTGCATAGGTAGGTATGTTTTCGAGCATCTATTGAAGGAAGATAGAAACATAGACAGTAATCCTATCATGTATACACATAATGCTTTATCGACACCAAAAATACCAAGTCTGAACGCATGTAAGCTAACGTATTCAGCACAACAAACAAGCTTAATATGTAAAATGAACAATGCGTATGCACACTATTCAAATCTGATCAAAGAGTTGGGTACTTGGAGAGGATTTAGTATGGATCGTATAAAACTTGGGGATTGGCCAGGGGCTTGCAGGAGACTACGACATCGCCTTCCTTGTTCGTCCGGTGACAACCGGTAGAGGCGTTAAGCCCTTGCTAGAACCAAACGCAACAACGAAATCTCCTGCAAGCACCGGTGGGCTTAAGTTCACATAACTCATTGGAGAGCTGGGGAGAGATTTGTATAGCAAGGAAAACACAGAATTGTGGGTTACAGATTTGTTAACTTCTGCTCATTGGACGTGAGAATTAGAGTGGAATGCTTCTTGAAAATATGAACACCACACCTTCAACGTATTTACACCATACAACACATTACAAAGACGATTTCTCTTTAAGCGATTACAATATCGCTTAACCGCTTTAAGATTTAAGCCTAAAAGTCACCTTAATGACATTAAAAGACTCAGATCCTAAGTCACAGAAAACACAATACCTTTCCCTGACAACATTCAACTGGTTAGTGCTACTTAGGGAAATAATCGCTGATTAATCTGAGAATCACATGAAACCCATAAACACCCTTTTTATAGAAAAAATTCGGAGCTATTAATGTTTTGCTACCCAAAAACACAAAGATTAGGGTATACAGAACTGTAATTTTACCTGTTGTTTTGTATGGGCGTGAGACTTGGTCTCTCACACTGAGGGAGGAACAAAGACTGAGGGTGTTCGAGAATAGGGTGCTGAGGAGGATATTTGGGCCTAAGAGGGACGAGGCGACAGGGGAGTGGAGAAGACTACATAACGAGGAACTTAATGACCTGTACTCATCACCAAATATTATTCGAGTAATCAAATCGAGAAGAAAGAGATGGGCTGGGCATGTGGCACGTATGGGGGAAAAGAAAGGTGCATACAGGATTTTGGTGATGAGACCTGAGGGAAGGCGACCACTTGGCAAACCCAAGCGTAGATGGGAGGATAATATTAAAATGGATCTTCAAGAATTGGGATGGGGCATGGACTAGATTGAGGTGGCTCAGGATAGGGACAGGTGGCGGGCTCTTGTGAATGGGGTAATGAACTTCCGGGTTCCATAAAATGCGGGGAATTTCGTGACTGGCTGAGAAACTGTTAGCTTCTCAAGAAGGCCTCTGCTCCGTGGAGTTAGTTAGTTAGTTAGTTAGTTAGTTAGTTAGTTAGTTAGTTAGTAATGTTTAAAGTGGACAGTAATGCACTTTGCAGTTGATAGAAACCGGCTTCACAATGAAAATAATGACTAATTTACCATTACTTTATTAGCGGCATCGGCTGGGCGATCGGCGAATTGTGGTTATATCTTGTAGGGACAAAATATGTTTTTCCTCCTTCCTTTGCAAGTGTTCTGACTGATTCTGTGGTACACCCAGCCTTCAGTGCAATGGCTGCCGGGTGTCTTTGCCTGGGGATACAGTGGTCACAGCGTGAAGCTGACACCATCGTCTGGTGACGAGCTTAAAAATGCGTCGAAACTTATTTTCACTCCTTCGTATGTGATCATGGCGTGCAAAGGTAAAGCTAAACTTTTCTCTGCCCACGCCATGAAGGCTTGTACGCGGTAGTGGGGAAAAGGCTCCATTCATTCTTAACCTCCGCACTAGATGGGAGTGGTCAACTACACGCCCCGGCCACTTTAGCCCCGATATCTAACTCTGGCATCCATTGAACTGGTGGCTGGGTGGGACCCAGTGCGTCTGGACGTCCTACAGAACAGAAAAAACTTTCGCCGCTGCTGGGATTGGACCCTCGGACACTTGCTAGTCACCATATCCACTATACTACAGCATGGCGTTGTAGCTCACGTCGGGACAACTTACCTGTATTTGCACTACAATATACAAAATACGATAAAACCTGATACGGGCATTTGTCATGAGACATGCAGTTAGCCAACAGGCAGTATAGCGCGCTCCGCGCCATCTCTCAGCAGTCCATGGTACCAGCAAACGTGATTGATAGATTCTACACCAGGCGTCAGTAGCGTGCAGTCTCCTGTCATGGCGGCAGGAGCACAATGCGCACGCGCAAATGGCTTTCCCCTTCCGTCACATTCCAAACTGCCAACCTACGCCGCGTGACATCCCAGAGGAGCCTCAATTGTGGGTCCATTTATTCGGGTTTGATAAACGTTCGTGTATATTTCGATATCAAACAAGAGAGGCAATGTACGTATAAATGTAACATGCAGGCGTCTTCGAGTATCTGTTGTTACCGTGGAAGAGCAACAAATACTACTTATGACTGTGTGTCTGCAGCCGTAAGTTAGCTAATATGCAAAGCGCGTGCGCCATATTATATTGTCATCTGTGGCCTGTCTGGCTGTGCCACATTTTTCCTCATTATTTCATAAACGGAACGATTTTCGAAAAAGTTTCTTGAATATAAAATGTGTGTTTCGATTTTCTCTACAACTTTTGTCTCAAACAATTTCTCTTTCTAAGAAGAATTCAGCGAGATATTATCATAAATGTACACATGTCTCATGTAAGGTACCCGTTATTGTTGTCGTATTTTAAATAAATTTGAATTTTCTCAACGGATTTTCGAAATATACTCAAATATCAAATTTCATGAAAATCCGCCCGGTGGGAGCCAAGTTGTTCCATACGGAAAAACAGACACACGGACAGACAGGTGGGCACACACAACGAAACTAATAGACGCACTTAGCAATTTTGCGAACGCACTTAAATACGTATTTATTTCACTTGCATAAGACGGAATGTAAATGACAGTGGGAAGGGTAATAAAACGTGGGAACAAATTAGAGGGCGTATCCATATATCACCTCAGGAGGTTAGCGGCATAAACCACTGTATGAAGAACTGTCTAGAAACTAACCATAATAATGCACCGCTCAATGCTTACAGAATTTACTACAAGATCATTTAACCCTTTAAAGACGAAGCATATCTGTTTTATATAAGGATTGAGTGCGTACCGCGCTGTAAACACTCTCAACTTCGGTTATAAAAACCAGTCTCTTAATGTTTTATAAGGCAAAAGTTGCTGTTTGTTCTGAGATCCGTACAAAACACATAAACGCAATGTGGGCACCACGTAGAATTTTTTAATGTTAAACCTGGCGGTATGTAAAGTTACCGCTGGGCTTTAAATAGTTAAGATCCGACAAGTTTCGGTGGCGGCTACCGTCGGCATCAGTGACAGATTTTGCACTGCAAGCTGGAACACCGCCGGTATAAAACAAAGTCCGTCCTGTTACGCACACGCTGCAGCAGTCCACTTCACATCATTCGTCCACAAGAAGCACGGTAGACACTAGGTGCGTGCCTACGGTATCACGGTAAAGGAGATTTTTGCCTCCAAAATATCAGACTTTTCTAGATCATAATGGATAAATATTTAATGATCATAGGTTCAAAACATTTGTATTAGTGGCGAATCCAGAGGTCAGGTATAGCGGAAGGGTACACAATGCGGCATCTTACCCTACCGCTAGACCTGACTTCCAGATCAGGATTTGTCACTGATTCCTATGATAAAGGATTTAAATATCAGGACTTTTCTCCCTTTTCTATAGTTCTGCTTGTAAATCCTCCTTTTTTCCTGTAATAGCTTTGAGGTTCCATGTGGCTACTTTCAATTTATAAAAGTGATTTAGAAGATAAGATACAAACATATAACAAAATAAATGGCGTTACACGAAGACATTTTGGAAAAAAAATGACTAAAGAAACAAAATTAAGAATCCACAATATTACAGCTAAAGCAGATTTAAGTTCGGTAGTGAAGCCTGGGTGCTGAAGAAACAAGATGAACAAAGACTGGAAGCAGCACAAAGTAAATTTTTAAGACATCTGTTAGGAATTACTAAGTTAGACAGGGAGAGAAATCAATCCGTCAGGGAGAAACTTGGAGTCCAGAACACTGTTCTGGAAATAAAACAGTCCAACACAGTGGCTACAGCACGTACAGAGACTGGACACAGACAGGATACCCAAACAGGCACGGAAATATAGGCCAAAGGGGAAGAGAAGCATAGGACGCCCAAGAAAAAGATGGAAGGACCAGCTTCATCTCGGGGGATAAAGAACACGCACTACGCCTAATACTTCACAGCTCATGATGACGATCATCATGATGACTTTTTTTCACTACATCTTGCTCACATTAATAAATTGCACGTTAATAAAAAGATGGTAAAATTGAGGTTACGTAGGTAGTTAATAGCTAATGAAGTTTCGGAATGACGAAGAATCTGGCTCAGGTATGCAAAATACACTAATAATTAGTGTGTAAATCACATTAATATATTTTCATTTTCAGAAGTTTCACGCAATTTATTGACGTCCATGGAATGGAGCATGCATTACAATAAAGATATTTTTAATAACCTATGTTTAAGCACCTGACCTTGTCACTGCTTTAATATGGCTAAAATAAAGGTATCTCCTTTTAAATTTTAGACCTATTTTACTACCGCTGACCAACGTTTCCTCTAATTTTATTTACAGCTGCGCGGACCTGCTACTGCTCCAAGCAGAAACTTTTTACACGACCTGACGACTGGGCGGCACTTTAAATATTTTTTTGTAATATGCGTAATAAGAATATTTACAATGAAAATTGAAAAATTCCAGGTGCGCGGCAACAATTCGGTATGCGCCGTAGCATTTCAGTTACTGCGCGGCCGCGCACCCGCGCACCCTACAGGGAACTTTGCCGCTGACAAATCTGCAACCAGTGTTTTTGTTTTTTGCGCTTGTGACGTCAGACTTCGACCTCCCTTCGACCTACTAAAAACTCTATCTCTCAACTGATCAACTAGCACCTTACTAAAAGTCAAAGGTGACATACAGTTTTCTTTATTGCTGGACAGCTTTAACGTTGACTGCGAAAATACAAATGAACTCACAAAAGCGATGTCAGTGAAGAAATAGAATTATTTTTTCTATTAAGCCCTTGACTTCTAAGAAATGAAGTAGTATGCAAGCAGGTTTCTAGGATAATCAGACACTCCAATATATCCGTGATTTCAGGCTGCCGCCGTGATGTTCATGATATCTGCGCTCTTCGGGGGTATTACACAGCATTTAGTGGTAATCCCTTACTGACGTTGCTGGACAACGCATCGGTACCAACTTCAAGGGTCAAGAAGTTCAAGAAGAAAAGCTTCTTCACCCTTGAAGAGGGGACCGATACGTTGTCCCGAAACGTCGGTAAAGGATTACCACTCGACGCTGCGTAATATCACAGAACAGCGCAGATATCGCTGTAATATATGTACTAATGTAATCGTAAATGTCTCTAGGCCACAGTAAAGCTTCATTTCCCCCTATTCTATTTCTTCAGCAGTGTCTATTACTGTATTTGCGTCGTGCAATTTCATGTATTTTCCATCGTCGTTAAATAGACTCACCCTCTGAGTGCTGAATATCGAACTTATGCCTGGGTTACTGAAAATCTGCCTTTATCCCTTTAAAGACGAAGCGTATCTGTTTTATATAAGGACTCAGTGCGTACCGCGCTGTAAACATTCTCCACTTCGGTTATAAAAACCAGTCTCTTGATGTTTTATAAGGCAAAAGTTGCTGTTTGTTCTGAGATCCGTAGAAAACACATAAACGCAATATGGGCACCACGTAGAATTTTTTAATGTTAAACCTGGTGGTACGTAAAGTTACCGCTAGGTTTAAAAGTTTAAAAATGATAATTTATTAAGCAAGATTTCATCTACAGTAATTTACAATAACCAGCACTGATTGGAGGACTAACGAAAATATGCAATTCGTAACGCACACGTTAGCAACAAAGTGTACTGTCCGTAATTCAAGCATCTAACGTCTCACACTGCACTACAGTCAACGTGTAAGCCATATTTTATACGATTCTTTCTTCTGCGTCCCACTTTTCTGGCTAATCAGCATTAGTTCGCGTGGAGGGTGCTCGATGTCGGTCGATTCTGCTCTACTCAGCACAAAGAGCGAGCCAGTCTTCCTCTGCAGCCACTTTCAATGTGATCCCATCTCAAGAGTACCTTCCTCTCGTTTCTTCTCTTCTCGTTCACAACCCTTTCAGAATACAGAAACATAGTTGCTTAACTGTTATGGAAAGTAATGTAGAAATCTCCCATGTAATCACAAAATTAAGTAGCTCCGACAAAAATTTCTGTGAAATTCCGTGGGTGTCTTCCCACAGTCGATTCAAATATTGTTTGTTGCTGACGTCATCATTCTCGTTACTAAAGAGCTGTCAAGAGATGGGCGATACGTATCGATGTCTGTAGTCAGCTAAACGTAACTCACAGATGGCTAAGGTCATAATCTTCCTCGTTGAAGATACCACATTCTGCAGTTTTGCTTACAGCAAAGCTTTAAATATGAAATTGGGATGAAGGATGACGGTACGTTTTCTTATTTATTTATGTATTTATCTATTTGTGGATTATTTAAAGACACCGACAGTTTTTCACACTATGTAGCGTCAAACGGAAGGGCGACTTCGTACAGAGTGCCGCAAAAGTTACTTGAATTCGATATTTAACAACAGAAAGGCAATGTCAAACGGCTTCTGCGGCACCCTGTATAATGAATAGGAAATAATGTGTGACGTGAAGCGATCGCGATCCAATTTAAGTAATATGCCGGCATATGATTTGAAGAACTGAGGAAAACCACGAGCAATCTCAAGATAATCGGTCTCCAAACCGGCATGTGCGCCTGGGTCCACTGAAGTAGGATACATTAGTGTGAGTGCGTGTGTGTGTGTGTGTGTGTGTGTGTGTGTGCCTGTGTGTGTGAGTGTATGTATGCGTGAGTGTGTGCGAGTATGTTTCAGTGTGCCTGTGTGTGTGAGTGTATGTATGCGTGAGTGTGTGCGAGTATGTTTCAGTGTGCCTGTGTGTGTGAGTGTATGCATGCGTGAGTGTGTGCGAGTATGTTTCAGTGTGCCTGTGTGTGTGTGTGAGTGTGAGTGTGAGTGTGTGCGAGTATGTGTCAGTGTGCCTGTGTGTGTGTTTGAGTGTGAGTGTGAGTGTGTGCGAGCATGTGTCAGTGTGCCTCTGTGTGTGTGTGTGTGTGTGTGTGTGTGTGTGTGTGTGTGTGTGTGTGTGTGTGTGTGTGTGTGTGCAGCAAGCCGCAGAATGGTACAATCGACAGACACTTGCATAAATAATGTGACTTGAAATAGGCTGCTATTCGAACAAGAAGCATGATTGCCTTGCACAGAAGGTGCTTTTGGTGTGGAGTGTAGAACATGTAAAGCCCTCCTATTTAAAACAAAAAGCTTTCTTACATAGCGGCTTTCCATCCGCGCCCCAGAATTTCTCACTGCAGACAGCGAACAATCTGAACACAAGAATATCCGGTTAGCGGTCCCTTCCAAACCTACGTATTAAGGTGGTGTGTGGTTGGTGGACATTTAGTGTGTGCTATGCTGCTACGTGGATGCGAAATTTTGCTTGTTTATTGAATATAAATTGCCCACACTGAGAAATTGTGTGCTAATAAAGAAGGAGACAAAGTTCACACGCTCTGTTTCAAGGTACGGCCCTAATATTCCCCTGAATGAATTAACCCTTTAAAGACGAAGCGTATCTGTTTTATATAAGGACTCAGTGCGCACCGCGCTGTAAACACTGTCCGCTTCGGTTATAGAAACCAGTCTCTTAATGTTTCATAACACAAAAGTTGCTGTTTGTTCTGAGATCCGTACAAAACACATAAAAGCAATGTGAGCACCACGTAGAATTTTTAATGTTAAACCTGGTGGTACGTAAAGTTACCGCTAGGCTTTAAAAGTTTAAGGACAATAATAGGAATACCCAGGATATTAGGCGTTCTGTTGCAGATTCGAATTTGTACCTTCCGATTCTGACAGCTGTTAGAACGGTTACGTTTGGAATGTGAAAGTACTTCCTCTCTCTTACCCTTTGATTTCCAAAACAAATAAAGAGATTAAAATATGCAGAAGTACAATTTTTCCTGTTGTTTTGTATGGCTTTGAAACTTGGTTTCTCTCACTGAAGGAGAAACACAGGCTGAAGGCGTTCGAGAATAGGGTGCTGAGGGGAAAATTTGGGTCTAAGAGGTACAAGGTGACGGAAGACTGGAGAAGACTACATAACGAGGAGTTTCGCAATCAGTACTATTCACCAAGTATTATTCCAGTGATAAAATCCAGAAGAATGAGATGGGCGGGGCATGTGGCACGTATGTGGAAGAGGGGAGGTGCATAGAGGGTTTTGGTGGGAAAAGAAAACACCTGAACGACGTAGGTTGATATTGGGGGATAATATTTAACTGGATCGTCAAGATTGTATTGGATTGGATTGATCTGGCTCAGGATAGAGACAAGTGGTGGGATCTTTTGAACACGGTAACCAACTTTCGGTTTCCACAAATTCTAGGAAATTCTTGACTGGTTATGCAACTATTAGCTTCTCAGGAAAGAGCCTGCTCCATGGAACTAGTTGGTGCAACTGAATTTAAAAGAATAGTTTTATATTTTAAATAAATGAAAATTACTGCCACTGAAATATTTAAAATTACACCACAGCGAAACGAAAAATCACTGGGGACCGTATATAAGCGTTTAACAGCGTTTCCTTTCTTGTCCTGCTATGGTGTGCCTGCATCTGTGTGAGACGCGGGGCACAGATCATGTGACTCACACAAAACTGTCGAAAACGACGCGCACTGCTGCAACTTTTGATTGATTTCTTGACAGTCACCCTTCAAAGTCTTAACCGCACGGTCCTGCCTGCCGACCGGCCCGCAGTTCAACGCAAGACTCCGACATCACCACGATCCACCGCTTCTACATACGAGGTAAGTTCCCGAAACGGTCTCAGTGTGTTTCCGCTGAGGTGTCACACCGAAGAACGACGTTTAAGCAATTTTACATTTGTACTTCTCTATTCGTACATAAGGGGTCACCTCAGTCGTGCCCCTAATTCTTGAGGCACATCTGATTCAATATTATACCATACTGCAAACCGGGCAATGTACTTTTAAATGTAATATTGAGGCGCGTTCGCTTAACCATTTTTGCCGTGGAAAAGCAATAAGTATTAAAGAATGTGTGTGTGTCTGCATTCTCGCCTTAGTTATCCGGCACGCATCTGTGGCCTGTCAGCTGTACCATATTTTCCCACATTATCTCAAAAAACGGCACGATTTTCGTGAAAAAGTAATTAAAAATAAAATGTGTGTTTTGCTTTCCTCTAAAAATTTTGTCTGAAACATTTCTCATTCTAAGAATAACTCAGCGAGCTATTATCATAAATGTGCATAGGTCTTCAGGTGAAGTACATCTTATTTTTGTCAGGTTTTAATGGAATCTCAATTTTCCCGACAGATTTCTGAAAAATATTCAAACATCAAATTTAATGACTATCCGTCCACTGGTGGGTCGAGTTGTTCCACGCGGACGGGCGGAAGGACGGACGGACGGACGGGCGGACGGACGGACAGACAGAGCGACTTCACAAAACTAATATTCGCTTTTCGAAATTTTGCGAACGCGCCTAATGGTTGAGGAATTATTAAACTGATTGATTAGTCTGGGTTTTGAATCTAAAACCTTAAACTTAGGTGGTAGAACCTCCACAACACAGACTTTCAACATATTCTGCCATCGCTGTTGACATCCATCAGACAGGCGCTAGTGAGCACTTGTAGGCCATTTGGCCAATGCATAATTTATTCAACCATCCACTATTTCCAGTCTCGCAGTGTCCTTAAATAAACTACAGAATATCAACCCATTTTCTTTGGCTGGAATATGATATTAATAAAAGTCATCCTTGCATCGTTATTGTTTTTACACACGGTGAGCTTAACCACAGACAGCTGGAGACGTTTCTCGAAAAATAAAAACGGAAGTGAATGGAGAAAGGGGAGTTTATAGGCTTTAAAAAGTTTTTGAACATCGACAAGAGAAATTAAAAGCCGTATTACTGAAACAGAACGGATCAATTTTCACTTTGAACATTCAATCAGTGTGAGTGGTCTGGCCTTCTTAGAAGATAAATTTGTGGGCATTTTGATGAGCTAAATACAAATTTTCAGGGAAGATATCAGCTTGAATCCGAAATTTTTAACTACACTTCGAGTTCTTACTTTAATTGCCTCTGCTCCATTAATATTTTTAAGTAACAAATTTTGAAGAAATTTTCCTAGATGAAGTTGAACACTCAAAATAATGGATCCAACTTAAAGACTAAACTCTTAATTTATTCGATTGATCATAACGTGCATTACGGCTGATATGAAATACTTGGCAAAGATATTAGAGGCTCAAGGATCACGTTATATATGTCTGTTTGTTGGGATATTTTCCTCCTGTTAAGTTGTTATAAGTAAGATTCACATTCCCTACAAAAATATTAAGAACATATCTTCTTTAATATTTTGCTCTGACGTTTGAGTGCTTGCATATTTCCAGTAAAAATGTGTCTGACAGGCAAAGCATTTCTTGGACGAATATTGTTATGCATCCTTAACATGTGACAAGATTTGTTGATATCACCAGCAAATAAACCACAATAAAGTTCGTATTTGGATCCCGTTTTGTAGAAATAACGTGCTCAAAAACTACTTCTTTCCTCCTTCTAAGGGTTCGAGCCTCAGCTTCGTTTGTCGCAAAGGATAGTCTCTGTTAGGACACGCGGTAGGGCCGTGCCATGGCTCAGGCGGTTAGCCGCCGGCCTCCCACCGCGGAGGCCCGGGTTCGATCCCGGGTCAGTCCATGTGGGATTTGTGGTGGACAAAGTGACACTGGGAAAGGTTTTTCCCCGAGTACTTCAGTTTTCCCCTGTCAATTTCATTTCACCGGTGCTCCATTAATAGCAAAAGAACAAAAAATAATAATCATCATCATCTTCATCTTCATCACAGGGTTGCACAATAAGCCTTAAGGCTGCGGTGCGTCCGTAGCGTCTGCTGCGGGGCCCTTCACGACTAAAAAAAAAAGACACGCGGTAAACTCGCATAAAGAGTCAAAACTTAAGCTATAGAAACAAAGAAGGCACTTTGATCCGCCAGACGCTGCAGTACTGTATTACTGCGTATTGTCATGACATAATCGCCCTCAGATCGACCCGTCAACTGCGGCGCTTCCATTACGATGCGAGGGAACACCCAAAGCAGTTGCTGAAAGACGTCGATTTAAGTGTAAAAGCAATAGGGTTACGGCACTAAAAGAAATGTAAAGGCGACCACCATTTGGGTTTGGATGGTGTCACATGAGTTACATATCTCACGTTACAGCCCAGCAGTTTTTATGGTGAACCTGAGGACAAACACGAACAATTAATGACGGTAGCAAGCACACTGGCTGGGGCTCGAACTGTGCACCCCCGCCTCCCAAATACAAATGTATAAGTTTACTGGCACAAGCATCTTCTTCGTGAAGAACAATGCTATAAATATATCGGAAACTGGGGTTAATGAACCGTACTGTTTAGGTGGACACGTAACATACAGCCCACACACAACACGATTCTCACTACATGTCTGTATATAATAGAAATAAGAACTGCGGTGCAAAATTATAAAAGCAAACACTTGGTGCAGTTGGTCGAGGCACTGCACTACAAGCTGGAAGGTCGCGGGTTCGATTCCCCATGGGATCATTAGGATTTTTCATTGACGTAATCCTTCCGGCTGTTGGCTCAGCCTCTAACAGAAATGAGTACCAGGGATATCCCTTGGGGGTAAAGGCGGCCGGTGCGTAGGGCTGACAACCTTACCACCTCCATGTGGGAGCCTCAACCTCCTGGAGCCCTAAGGGCCTGTCCAGGTCTGTAATGGGACTGCTTTACCTTTACCTTTTTGAGAAGGGTGCACGCTATGGCGCAGTTGGTTGAGGCACTGCGCTACAAACCGGAAGGTCGCGGGTTCGATTCCTGATGGTGTCATTGGAATTTTTCGTTGACATAATCCTTCCGGTCGCACTATGGCCCTGGGGTCAACTCAGCCTCTAACAGAAATGAGTACCAGGAATATTTCCTGGCGGGTAAAGGTGGCCGGTGCGTATGGCTGACAACCTTACCACCTTCATGTGCCGACTGTATGGAAATCTGGGAGCCTCAACCTCCTGGAACCCTCAGGGCCTGTCCAGGTCTGTAATGGGACTTCTTTACATTTATCTTCTTGAGAAGCTAACAGTTGCACAGATATACAAGGTACTCCAAGGTTTTATGGAACCCAAAGTTACAGTAATGCGTGAAATTTGAGATATTCGCTGCTCCAAAGTTCCTTATTTTGATCTCCACTGAAGATGTAACCAGTAGATTCCCCCTACTGGCCGACATCCACCAAAACAGCAAGCTATCATAACCAATAATCCCAGAGTAAAGCGTTAAAAAAAACCGCTACTTGCCCGCAGTCCTAACCAGACGAATCCACTTCACACCTTTCCCCCTCTACTTCTTTGACACCCACTTTAATAATATCCTTCCCACCAAGTTTGTGTTTAACGACAGATTTTCATGCTTAAACGTCTACATGTGATGCACATATTTTAGGCATGCACTATGTATTTGTGTTGCATTTGTTGAGACATGCACTAGGCTAAGGTGAAGTGATGAGCAACTGATGGTGTTCGCAGTGATGCTGAGGCCCTGCAAGACTGCCCCTTCCTGGCTGCAGCTGACAGTGTTCCTACTCATGGCGATCTGCACAGCATACTCGGCAGAGTGAGTTCAAGCACCCACCCCCCCAAATTTCCGGTCCCATGATTAGTTTATCGGCATCACAGCCACCAAGACTCAAACTTACCTAAATTACACTAACAAGTTCAGGTTATACACTGCAGCCAACATTCCCGTTTGCCTTTCCAAAACAAGTCAGTTGATACTGCTTAAAAATTTTCGCTTTTTATCAGGAGGAGCGTAAAAAAATTTAAATTCACTCTGTGGTAGAAACAGAGGTCTTCTTAATGTCAACGTATATGGTACACATTGTGTGGTGATGGGTTTATGGACTTTATCCATCGTCCGAAGAGTAAAATATTAAAAATATATAAAAAATTAAAATCACAACGTTTCGGAAGCTGGCTCTGCTTCCGTCCTCAGGTGAATGGAGTGATGGAGGCTAGCTCTGTCTAAGGGGCCAAACTGAGTAGGTGTTTTTCTCTTCTCCGCCTCAATTCACCTGAGGACGGAAGCAGAGCCAGCTTCCGAAAGGTTGTGATTTTAATTTTTTAATATTTTACTTTTCGGACGATGGATAAAGTCCATAAACCCATCACCACACAAAATAGTACATTTTATTGGACTGAATATTGTGTGATTTACATACGAGGAACTACCTGGCTCTACTGTATCAGGTATTGCTATTAAATATAAGAAAAAAGTCGTGTTAAACGTGAAAGTCTTCACAAAACAGTTTCTTGTGCATGCATTAGAGGAAGTCGGAATAAGACGCGATGAGCATACTGCACACCATAACCTGCTTGTCACACTAAACTTTACTTTCATACCGACAGAATCACAAGCCTGACGTTCAAAGACATCTTGCCAGAGAACCCAAAGCTGTATGACAAAATGCGACCCCCTAAGAAGGACGGCAACCCCACCGTGGTACATTTTCATGTCACAGTCATGGGCCTCGACTCTATCGACGAAAATGCGATGGTAATTCACTTATATATTGTCTATGGCGCAATTAATGGCCCTATCAGTAAATGAGACTGTACAGCTTAAGTGGTAAGTAATGTTTGGCGGCAGATAGTGGTTAGTAATTCGCAAGTGATTTAGCGTTGCAAGTAAAACACTGTTAAGTCCAAAGTACAAAGTAGTGAAGGCAGCATCATGTCTAACTTTATATGAAGGTTACTGTCACTCAGTACTAGTAACGTTAGTTATATTAACCCTATAAAGACGAAGTGTATCTGTTTTATATAAGGACTCAGTGCGTACCGCGCTGTAAACACTCTCCACTTCGGTTATAAAAACCAGTCTCTTAATGTTTTATAAGCCAAAGTTGCTGTTTGTTCTGAGATCCGTACAAAACACATAAACGCAATGTGAGCACCACGTAGAATTTTTTAATGTTAAACCTGGTGGTAAGTAAAGTTACCGCTAGGCTTTAAAAGGTTAAATACAGAAATGGAGGGAATTTACTGGATTCATCTGGTACATGATAGGAGCTAGTTGCGTACTCTCGTGAATAAGCAGCGAAACTTCGGTTTCTCTCAAATGCAGAGAATTCCTTAACTAGGTGGGAAAACGTTATGTTCTCAAGAAGGACGCCAGAAGTGTCGTGCCAGACCTCTTCATGTTTATATCCCTTTCAGACTTACGCTGCAGACATTTTCTTCGCGCAGACCTGGAAAGACGACCGCCTGAGACTCCCGGAAAACATGACTACAGAATACAGGTACGTTGACATTTAGAGAAATTACGTAAATTGATAATTTGCGGCCGACCGTGCAACCCAATCGCTGAGCTCAAGCTTTGTATTCAGAGGTAGCAAGTTCACATCCTGCTGAATGCAGAGTGTCTCACTAGACAATGTGGCGAAGAGTGAGGTAGAAAATTTCTCATTAGATCGGAGGGGTTTGTGGATAAAGTGGGGGAAATTTTTTTTTTAGTGGTAAAGGGATCGGCAGCAGACGCTACGGACGCACGGAACCCTGTGATGAAGATGAAGATGATGATTATTTTTTGTCCTTTTTCTAGTAATGGAGCACCGGTGGAATGAAATTGACAAGGGAAAACCGAAGAACTCGGGGAAAAACCTGTCCCAGTGCCACTTTGTCCACCACAAATCCCAAATGGACTGACCCAGGATCGAACCCGGGCCTCCGCGGTGGGAGGCCGGCGGCTAACCGCCTGAGCCATGACACGGCCTTAAGTGGGGAAAGCTAACTATCTGCATTTCTTATTCGGACAGGTTATTATTATTATTATTATTATTATTATTATTATTATTATTGAGTTAAGTGAATCACCATCTCCTTGTACTGCCTTTCAGCAATTCCACATTGTACTGGTAGGGGAACATACAACATAATCTTATCTATTTCCTGAACGTTAATAAATTGCATTCCATATTTCGTCTTCGAGAACATGAAGCATCATCTAAAGAAAGTGAAGGAACAGGTCATTTGAATCCTAAAACTGGAGGCGACAATTTCCTCCAACACACAGGTACAGATCTACAAAACTACACGGCGTTACACCGAAGAAGGCTGTACTATTCGCAGTTACCCACTACCGTGATAAAATCGAATCTGACAGCTTACTTTCAGTTAACACTACACAACACTGCAGGTGCTACACATGCAACAAAAGCACTTCTGTGGCAGCCAGCACAGGATCTTGCACTCGAGTAAAACAGATTTGCTTTAGGCATGGAAAGTAATAAACATTTTGAAGATCAAATATCAGTTAGGCCTTTATGTTCTTCCGGACCGCCACGACTTTTTCTAGACATCGGTATTATGGAGTACTTTCTTTGTAAATCCTTAATATCTGACACATGTTTCGGCAAAGACTGTTTCATTCTAATTAAGAGGAGAGTTTACGTATAAAGTATAAAATATTGCAAACCAACCACATGCACGGGCCGTGCCATGGCTCAGGCGGTTAGTCGCCAGCCTCCCACGGCGGAGGCCCGGGTTCGATCCCGGGTCAGTCAATGTGGGATTTGTGGTGGACAAAGTGGCACTGGGACAGGTTTTTCCCCGAGTACTTTTGTTTTCCCCTGTCAGTTTCATTCCACCGGTGCTCCATAACTTGGAAAAGGACAAAAAATAATAATCATCATCATCTTCATCACAGGGTTGCACAAGAAGCCTTAAGGCTGCGATGCGTCCGTAGCGTCTGCTGCGGGGCACTTCAGCACAAAAAAAACCACATGCACACTTTATTATGCATTAAAATATTCGAATTACACTCCTACATGTTTCGAACCGTCATTCGGTTCATCTTCAGGGAGAGTCGCAAATTCACAAATCATACGTACATCCAACATTTTGATCACAAGACTTGGTTACAGTTGTTTGTAACACACCAGTTAAGTTGACAAAACGCACTGTAATACTGTGTGGGGCAGGGTGCGGTACGGTAAGTGGGCAAACGCGTAAAATCAACACGTACGATTTTATCAACTTAACTGGTGTATTACAAACAACTGTAACCAAATCGTGTGATCATACTGTTGGATGCGTGCGTGATTTGTGAAATTGTGACTCTCCCTGAAGATGAACCGAATGACGGTTCGAAACATGTAGAAATGTAATTCGAACATTTTAGTGCATAATAAGGTGTGCATGTGGTTGGTTTGTGATATTTTATACTTAGGACAATGCACGGTTTGAGTTAATTGATACAATTTTCAGTTGTGTAGAGCTGTATTAATGGCTTAGTTCAACAACAGATATCGATTTCATGCACTAAGAAGAAACGAAACTTATATTCTGTTTCAGGCTACTTGAAGTTGATTGGCTGAAAGATATGTGGAGGCCAGACTCCTTCTTCAAAAATGCAAAATCCGTGACGTTTCAAACAATGACAGTTCCAAACCACTACATGTGGCTGTACAAAGACAAGACCATCCTGTATATGGTTAAGTGAGTAAAGGAACCCTTCCTTCCTGAAGACAGTTACTAGTTTCTGAAATCTCTGAAAACACCACTGTGAGTGAAATAAGGAGCTAATTAGATATATCTCTGCTCTTGGAAAGGGTATTAACAGCAGAAGTACATATAGCCTCACTGTTGTAGCATTCTGTTAGTGTGGTGATTAAATTGTGCTCTTAATGGAGATAAAATGGTGACAGGAATAAAAATGCCTTGGCTTAGGTTTACACACATTTTGCATGTTGCACATTTAAAATACATATTTTAACTTAGGGCCAATCCCATAAATAATGAAATAAACACGTATTATCTTTTTGATTGCAAAATATGTTTAAAAATACATTCTACATATGAAATATGCAAAATATATATACAGTAAAATCTGAGATATCCGGTATTGTATTATCCGGAGATCTCTATTAACCGGCAAATTGACAAACAGCCCCATTATATTTACGTATATAGTTAACAGTTGATGTCCCGTTTTTTAAACATTATGTGTGTACCTTGTTACGTAAGTAGTGGCGAAAAGGACCAGAAAGTGTAGCATGCAAAACAGGACAGGATATCAAGTGACCAGTTAAATGGTTGGGTGTGTCCATAAGGTTGCTAGGTGCACTAAGACACATAGTAAGTATAGTATTCTGATATCCGGAGGATCTGCGATATCCGGCAACCCTTTTGTCCCGGATGTGCCGGATATCGAAGATTTTACTGTAGTCCTGATGCTAATAATGACCATAATAATGATGTGACCTTAATGAATTGGGCTTTATTTACTCGGTTGCTTTTTTTGTATAGATTGACCCTGACGCTGTCGTGCGCCATGAACTTTCTGATTTACCCCCACGACACGCAAGAGTGCAAACTGCAGATGGAAAGCTGTGAGTACTCAAAAGTGTAGTGTCCAAATGATGAAGGTAGTTAATACGCTTATACGCATATGGTATGCTTTATTAATGCCTCAGAATGAAGAGACAATGCCATGATTAACCGCTTCTTGATCCTTTGCCACTTACTGCAACACCCTGTGCTACACGGATACCACCTATACCTTTTCCAGCAAGCATCCCAGAGCACTTTGGAGTACCATTCGCAGAGAAACAGTTAGTATTAAGAATGTGCCGCTGTCATATGTAAATTTATTTTCGATGTCATTATTTTATGCAGTTGTAATGTTATAGAATGAAAGTACAGCAAGTTTTAGCAAGGGAGACGCGGTGGCGCAGTTGGTTGAGGCACTGCGCTACAAACCAGAAGGTCGCGGGTTCGATTCCCGATGGTGTCGGTGGATTTTTTCACTGACATAATCCTGTCGGTCGCACTCTGGCCCTGGGGTCGACTCAGCCTCTAACAGAAATGAGTACCAGGAATATTTCCTAGGGGGTAAAGGCGGCCGGTGCGTATGGCTGACAAGCTTACCACCTTCATGTGCCGATTGTCTAGAAATCTGGGAACCTCAAGGGCTGGAACCCCAAGGGCTTGTCCAGGCCTGTAATGGGACTGCTTTAGCTTTGCAAGTTTTAGCATACGGATGGAAGCAAATTTACCAGTCTTCATGGCCGAGTCTGTATCGGGCCTGTGCCACCGTAGAAAGCTGTGGAAATTTACATGAAGCTCGTAATATTTTAATTTCCGAAAATTGTAAATATTTATATACCGTCCTTAAAAAATACTTCTGTGGTATCGATGTCAGGGGCATTCAATGAGGTCCCGAAATGTGGATTTAACTCTTTGGAAACTAACATAACCACGCGACAATAATCAGTGCATTGAGCAATTGTGGAATATTACTGACAAGGGCAAACAAAATTACTTGGAAAGCAACCTGTCCCAGTGAGGCTTTGTCCAAAATGAATCTTACATGGATTGCCTTGAGAATGAACCCGTGCTTTCACGGTGAGAGGCCGACTGGTCACGACAGGCAGATAATTACAAATTCTTCGATGACGTATTTAAACATTCCTTAGGATGAAGTGTTAAATATTTTAAAGCTTGATACATACAATTCTGTTCTCTTCGTTGGCTTGTCCATTCGGTATTGAGCGAGTTGTGTTTCAAAGAACTGTTCGTATATTTTAACCCTTTAAAGACGAAGCGTATCTGTTTTATATAAGGACTCAGTGCGCACCGCGCTGTAAACACTCTCCACTTCGGTTATAAAAACCAGTCTCTTAATGTTTTATAAGGCAAAAGTTGCTGTTTGTTCTGAGATCCGTATAAAACACATAAACGCAATGTGGACACCACGTAGAATTTTTTAATATTAACCCTTTAAAGACGAATCGTATCTGTTTTATATACGGACTCAGTGCTTACCGCGCAGTAAACACTCTCCGCTTCGGTTATAAAAACCAGTCTCTTGATGTTTTATAAGGCAAAAGTTGCTGTTTGTTCTGAGATCCGTACAAAACACATAAACGCAATGTGGGCACCACGTAGAATTTTTAAATGTTAAACCTGGTGGTACGTAAAGTTACCGCTAGGCTTTAGAAGCTTAACCCCGCTTGCAGTGTCCCACACGACAGACGACATGGTGTTCCAGTGGGATCCCGAAGTTCCGCTTGTCGTAGATGAAAACATAGAACTGCCTCAACTGCAGCTTGTCCAGAATAAGACAGAGGATTGCTCGCAAGTTTATTCTACAGGTGAGTTTTCTTTATTATTATTATTATTATTATTATTATTATTATTATTATTATTAAGTAATGTGATGTGTATAACAAATGATGAGGAAGATGCCCGGGCCTGATATGTGGGAAGTTACGAAAAACTGGAGAAAATTTTATAAGGATGATCTCTAATTACGCAGAACATAAAAGGTAAAGCAATCTCATTACAGGCTGGGAGAGACCCTGAGGGTTCCAGCAGGTTGAGGCTCCCAGATTTCCAGACAATCGGCACATGAAGGTGGTAAGGTTGTCAGTCATACGCACCGGCCGCCTTTACCCGCCAGGAAATATTCCTGGTACTCATTTCTGTTAGAGGCTGGGTTGAACCCAGGGCCATAGTGCGGCCGGAAGGATTATGTCAATGAAAAATTCCACTGACACCATCGGGAATCAAACCCGCGCATACAGAACATAAGGCTACAGAAGTAATAAATGTGGTGTGCCGCTGCGGGTATTTTGCAGGACGCCAGAATCGTCGCTGTAGTACTGCAGCCTGATGGTCACATATAGGTAGCAGTCGGCAACTGTTACCATTACAGTAACGTACACTGATGGTACCACGCATGCACAAAACATGCAAAAATTAATTATGCATTACGAACCGTATAAATACGCCTGTAACTACGTAAAAAATTGTCCTTTACGCTCAGCACTGCAAGACGAATTTCTACCCCTTCGAAGAGTAGTCAAAATCAGAGCCGCATTACAAGTGCCGGTCAATCGGCCAATCTTTGTGTTGAGCCGCTCAGCACATATTTGTAAAATTGATTACAATGATAAATGGCACAGGCCCCAAACGGGACGGCGGACGGGGAGGGGGGGTAAAGGACCCGAGGGGAGAGCGCGAACGGCCCGGGGGTGGGGAGTGTGAAGGGGCCCTGGGAGGGGCAGCGAGGGCTCGCGTCAGTGTCTTGGAAGGGAGGACCAGGAACAGTGACACTGAAACAACTGAGAAGACTCAAGTACCCTGCACTACCTGTAAACATGGAATTCGGACCTCTCAGAGAACAGTGTCCTTCCATAAGATAGACCAGTACGTTCCTTAGGCTGCTTTCACTCGTGTCACTATGTAGACGGGCCACTAGTGTCCCAGCCACAGAGACTCGTGTTGAATGCTGTAAACGGAAACAATATTGTTGCTTCAGCCGCTTTCCCACGCGCCACTGTGTGACGGGCCACTAGTGTCCCAGCAACAGGGACTCATGTGGTGAATGCTGTAAACGGAAACAATATTGTTGCTTCAGCCGCTTTCCCACGCGCCACTGTGTGACGCGCCACCAGTGTCCCAGCAACAGGGACTCATGTGGTGAATGCTGTAAACGGCAACAACGGTTGCTTAGGCAGTTTTCACACGCGCTACTGTGTGACGGGCCACTAGTGTCCCAGCCACAGAGACTGATGTGGTGAATGCTGTGAACGGAAACAAATGTTCCTTCGGCTGCTTGCACACGCGCCACTGTGTGGAAGAGCCACTAGCCTCCCAGCCACAGACACGGCAGTGGTGAATGTTATACCCGCAAAGAAACGTTACATATGTCTAGATCAAACCAACAACTGCACAAAGTAATCATAAATATATTGTTTATCTCCCACCCCTACATATGTTTCAGTAATAAATTATTATGTTCAGGGGGTATCAAAGGTCATAAGCTTCTTTACATCCAGTCACACTATGTTGCTTAAACTGCTTTCACACGCGCCACTGTGTGACGGACCACTAGTGTCCCAGACACAGACTCATGTGGTGAATGCCGCAAACGTAAAAATTTTTGCATCGGCTGTCTTCACGCGCGCCACTGTATGGACGAGCCACTAATGTCCCAGCCACAGACACGCAAGTGGTGTATGTTGCTTACACAAACAAATGTTGCTTATTGTAAGAGCTGAATGGCGCACATAAATGCGATTTGTCGCGGTGCATTCTTCCTTGGACATCCAAACAGTTTTATTCTAATATATTTAATTACAACTTGATATATAAATTAACTTAAATTTTTCAGTATTCCACGAAATCGACGCCAGATGTACAGACGCAGCAGAAACATGTGCATAAAGAATCCTGTGAAAATTTTTACAGCACAGTTTGTTTTCTGCACACAAATAGTGACGGATTTAGTTCGAAATTCTCTTATTTAAATTTTTCTTCGCTTTCTTCACATTAAAAATTAAAACCATAATAAAGTTCTTCATAAATTTTAAAATATTTTACAATTTCCGGACTTCCACACTTTTGTTCATTTATTGAATCTTTTCAGAATATGTAAGACAATAAAATTTATGGGTGATGAATGTATATTTGGGAATAAAGCTGTCATGGTTTATTTTGAGTTAATATACCGGTATTAGCCTTGCGATATTATGACAACAAAGCGCCTGAACCATACTAACCAGTTCTGGGACGGGGATCAAATACGTGGCCGGATATGAAGAATGTGAGCGAGCATTTACAGCCACTTTGCCACAGCCGTTTGTGGAAATTTACACTCATGGTCTTTGAATTAATCACGAATTGTTGAAACAGGATTACGGTAGCCCTAAAGGAATGTGACACAGGTCACGTTTAGTTTCATGGACCTCGTGTATCTTATTGCTGCTATAAATATTTTTTCGAAAAATTTATCTCTTTTTGTCTTTAAGTTTTAATGATCTGGATGGGAAGTGTAGGGTAGAAAGAACAGATCCCTTCACTGTACTGAAATATACCCGCACTGCTTACCTCAGTTTGGAAAAAGGTCACTTTCCGGAAGTTAATCTTAAGACTATAAACCAAATAAGGAGAAGCAAATTAAAACTTATCTTTCACTTCAACAAAACACGTTTATAACGTAAAACATTTTGTTAAATGAAATATTAGTGCACAGTATTAAAATTAGATATTTTAAGTCTCTTGCGAATTTTCTTCAAGAGCATGCAGAAGTGTAATTATGACAAGTACTGACACCACATTGGCTGTTATGCTATGTTATGCACGTTTTAGAATAGCAAACAAATGTGGACCGCTTATCTACTCAGTAACAGCTGCAGTCTGAATGTTTTGTCGTGTCCGCTGTTTACCAGGAAACTTCACATGCTTGGAGGTGGTATTTGTGTTGAAGCGGCGGCTCGGTTACTACCTGTTCCACACATATATTCCGACATGCCTCATCGTCATCATGTCTGTAAGTGCCGCAGTCATCCGATAACATATATATATATATACACACATACAAATACATATGTAGAGCTATATAGCTTTACGTTTGTCTTTGTGAGAAAGTTATGCAGTGTTGTCGAAATTCTTGGTTTATTTAGAGACATTCTTTCAATTACATAGTGCTGAACAGCTGATCGCTGTGGAGGAGCGGGCTAAGGCGTAAGTCTGTCGCAGGATTTCTGGGATCGCGTATTCGAATCCCGCTGAGGGCATGGATGTTCGTCTCTTGTGTTTGTTGTGTGTTGTGTGGGTAGCGTCCTCTGCGACAAGCTGATCACTCGTTCGGAGGAATCCTACTGGCTCTGTGTGTGTGTGTGTGTGTGTGTCTGATTGTGTGTCATCTAGAAAACTCAACAATGAGGTGGCTTAAGCCCGATTTTGGCTGTAGGGTCACAGCCAAAAAAAAAAAAGATAAAGCATAGTTTTAAACAATGGGACATAAATTCGAGAGGACGAGAAACGAACTGGCAGTGGCTTATTTTATGTTTCTTTTTCCCCCCGCTATTGGTCAGCTAACGGTCAGTTCACGTTCAGTAAATATAATCTTCGCCTCTGTTTAAATGCATCCGTTCACACGAACGGCCACGTTCACATCACGGGGCACTCACGTGAGGGCAAGTATTAATCTCAAGAATATTTGAATCGGAACATGTTTAAAGAGAAATTAACTGCCGTCGAATTCCGCACAAGCGTTCAGTGTCCAGAACCCCCGACCGTGAGGTCAGTTTGAGCTGAACGCCAGGGTGCCAATAATGCGGATCAGGATTTAGGGTCCTGTCTCAGAAGCCGTTTGAGTTACTTTCACTGAACATATTTACACAGGATAGTTTTTCTTAGGGTCTAGATTTGAATCCAGTAATTTCAGAACACACCGCTTCATTATCCGGTATATTTCAATATCCTAGTAATCAGAAACCAAGTACGGCGGCATATTTACACGGTTATTGTAATAACATTTTACACAAATAAAGGAAATATTAACTAACTAACTCCATGAACCAGAGACCTTCTTGAGAAGCTAACAGTTTCTCAGCTAGTCAAGAAATTACCCGTATTTTATGGAACCCGGAGGTTCATTACCGCATTCACAAGGGCCCGCCACCTGTCCCTATCCTGAGCCACCTCAATCCAGTCCATGCCCCCATCCCACGCCTTGAAAATCCATTTTAATATTATCCTCCCATCTACGCAAAACTCATACCCCTTTTCCGTAGCTGGGGTCGTATCAAACAATCGGTCCAGGTACTAGGCCTTATAGGCTGTTTCGTAACATCATAATTTTTTACGGTGAGGAGTTGTTAACACCTCGCCCAACTCCCATGCTGGAGGACCCCCCTTGTCGGCTGTCCGAAACCGCTTATTCAATGTATTCGCAGCTATCCTCCGTAACTGGAGGCCGTTTTTCCAACCGCAACCTGAGGACGCCCCATGCCGTGGTGACAGGGACCCACTTAACACGGAAATATTAGATTTATGAAATTCGATATGGGCCATGAACCACACTTCTAAGAGGTAACGCGAAAAAAAAAAATATTATTGGTTAGATAAATACAATTCAGAATATATAAAACTCAGCAGTATTTTCTTTACTGATATACATCCTAACTACATTATATTTAGATAATTATGAAAGCCATTATATTTCAGCAGCGCGAGCAGTTATCATTAACCCTTTAAAGACGAAGCGTATCTGTTTTATATAAGGACTCAGTGCGTACCGCGCTGTAAACACTCTCCACTTCGGTTATAAAAACCAGTCTCTTAATGTTTTATACGGCGAAAGTTGCTGTTTGTTCTGAGATCCGTACAAAACACATAAACGCAATGTGGGCACCAAGTAGAATTTTTTAATGTTAAACCTGGCGGTACATAAAGTTACCGCTAGGTTTTAAAAGGCTAAGTAATCCTTATACTTACACAATGGATTATGATTTGTCTGTGTCACTTTAGTGGGTGTCATTCTGGATTAAGCCCGAAGCCGCGCCGGCCCGAGTGACCCTGGGGGTCACATCACTACTCACCCTGTCCACCCAGCACGCCAAATCTCAGGCCTCCCTTCCTCCAGTTTCGTATCTGAAGGCTGTCGACGCATTCATGTCAGCTTGCACAGTGTAAGTTCAGCTGAGTGTTACATGTGTGACCCTATTTCGCGTCTTGGAAATTTTTAAATTAATTGTTTTATACCAAGATACAACGGGTGGCGCAAAACACCTTAGACACTAGAGGCAACATGATAAACATCGGATGGTAGATGACTTTTGCACCATCCTGTATAACTTTAAATTTGATACGATGCAAGACTTGCTTGCCTGATTAATATAAAATATAATTATTTACATATTGGCAAGACAAAGTTGTACATTTAAGAATGTAAGGATAGACTGATCTAAGTAAGAAATATACGTGTGGAAATACGCTACAAAAACATATAGCAAATTAATAAAAATTTGCATATGATTTCAACACTATATTAAGTTGCGGTAGTTGTACCTTAGCGAGCTAAATGTTTTAAATACACTGTTTAAGAATTTTTCTCCACATGTTGCTGAAAATAATGTATTTTACCTTAACGCTGCATTTTCTTTCGAGCTTTGTAGAGAGAAGAACCCAAATTAGACACATATCTACTCACTCCCCGTATGAATTCGGATTTTCCATGGCTGCCTCGACGTATAGGCTACTAACGAATATAAAAACACGAGTGTGTGTGCGTGCGTGCCCCATGTAGGGTGTGAACATGATATGTATTTGCACACAGTCGTGTAAATTTGAAGGTAGTGTCTATGTAAATATGTTCATGGAGCTCTGGACTAGTATAAAAATTTTAACAGTTTGATTAAAATAGGAGCGAAAAAAGTTTTTTTTTTTCATTTTCCATACTTAAGAGTTTAGAAGTTCCTGTGCACGTACTTTTAGGGGACACGGCCTTTTATTACAAGTTTTGTTTTATTTTTGCAAGAGGCGATAAAATAGACGTGTCTGTTCCCTCTAGTCCATTTACGGCTGAAAAGAAGATTTCGTGTAAAAATATTTCCGACTTACTTTGCAGCCACGCAAAACTTACTGTATTTCACAGTTACAATTAAGTATACATTTTCTTTAACGCCCCAAAATTTTGTTTTAGATTTGTGTTCATGGCCTTGATGGAGTACTGCCTCGTCAACATCGTCCTTGGAGATTCTGATGGTCCCAAGCGTGCGCCAGAAACTCAGAAGCCTGACAAAGTTTTTGATTTAGCTGCTAGGGTAAGGTGTGATGCTTTAATAACATTAGGATAGTGTGTAATGTGTTTAATTACTTCTTTCCATTCAAAAAGCCAGATATATAGGTACTTAATTTTAAACGGAATTTTCCGCAGATAGTTCTTCATACCCAAGAACAGATAAAGTGCTGTTAGTATTACACGTACGTAAATTACGTGGCATTGTAAAGAGAATGGAAAAATATTCGTTTCGTTTCGTAGTCCTTCCCTCTTCTACCTACTTGTTCACAGTAGGTGTCGAGGATTTTTATTTTCACTTGATCACACTCAGATACACACCACATTATATCCAATATCCATGCCTCCGGTGGGATTCGAACCCACGATCCCAGCAAGCACTCGGCCGCAGACCTACGCCTTAAGACCGCGCGGCAACTGGGATCAGCATGGAAAAATATTCAAATCTTAAATATAACAAAAAGGGAATTAAATAGCTCTGCATATTGACAAATTTGCATATTAAGAACATCATGAATCATTGTAAAAGTAATGCCGGTGACGTGAAGAAGCCCGTTTGCGTTACAGTTCAACATCCCTGGTCAAAAGGCAACCCTTTTCTTGTCCAAAGAGGATAACATATCCTGTGTCGTTACTTCATGGTCCAAATTTATTTTTGTCTCGTCTTCTGTAGCTGCACTAGACACTTAGAACGGTGGACACCGACTTCGTCCAAAAGAGCAAAGAAAAAATGTGTTGTTTAACGACGTTGTCAGTTGCAAAGATTATACAAAGCTGCTGCTAATTAATCACCAGTGGCAGCCCGGTCTAAGGCGTAGGTCTGCGGACGAGCGCTTGCTGGGATCGCGGGTTCGAATCCCACCGGGGGCATGGATGTTTGTCTCTTGTGAGTGTTTGTGCTGTCAGGTAGAGGTCTCTGCGACGGGCCGATCCCTCGTCCAGAGGAGTCCTACCGAGTGTGGTGTGCGTTTGATTGTGATCAAGTTAAAATAAAAAAGACCCTCTATACCTACTGTGAACAAGTACGTAGACGAGAGAAGGACTAAGAAACGATAATTAATCAATTAATTAATGTGGATCAATGGTAGAATGGCGATGACAGGAGAATACCGAAATATTATGAAAAAAATATTTCCCAATGCCACTCTTGCCAGCATAAATATCAGCAAATTGACTGAATAAGGGGTAATGCCTTCTTTTTCCGACAAAGTGCGAGGCCTTATGAGCTTTAGTGGGTGCAATTGGAACACCTGTGGATGACGCAGTTCACACGTAAAATTACCCCTTTAAAGACGGAACGTATTTGTTTTATATAAGGACTCAGTGCGTACCGCGCTGTAAACACTCTCCACCTCTGTTATAAAAACCAGTCTCTAAATGTTTTATAAGGCAAAAGTTGCTGTTTGTTCTGAGATCCGTACAAAACACATAAACGCAATGTGGGCACCACGTAGAATTTTTTAGTGTTAAACCTGGTGGTACGTAAAGTTACCGCTAGGCTTTAAAAGGTTAATCTAGAGATATGAATTAAAACTAGGGAATCTTGTACACAGTTATTTATAAGCTTGTACGTATAAACACAAACGGGCCGTTCGCAGTGGCCGTAGGGTCTAAGTTCGTTCGCTTGCTGGGATTGCGGGTTCGAATCTCTCGGGGGGCATGGATATCTGTTGGGAGTGTTGTGTGTTGTCAGGTAAAGGTCTCTGTGTTGGACTGATCACTCGTCCAGAGGAGTTCCACCGAATGTGACGTGTCTGAGTGTGATCGTGAAGCCTTGACAATGAGGAGGCCCTGACCCAATAAGGGCTGCTGTGCCATGGGGAAAAAAATAGACACAAAAGTTCTCACACTTGAACAAGTTCTTGGCGCGTATTTCCTGTGTTTATAGGGTCAGGAAAAAGAAAGTAAGCAGAAGATGTCACGTGCTTTATAAGAACGTACATCCCCTTTATATCTTCAAAATACCCTTGCATTAAAACTAGATACCACACGTCGTACATTAACGTAGCATACGCCAAGGTTTTATACAGTTGTATATTTGTGTCTGTAGGAAAACTCCCGTCTGCTGACCGGTCAGCCACCTGTACAAGCGCACCTTTCACCGGCTGAGATCAGCAGGATTAGAGCTATCAACATCGACCGATTCTCGCGAGTATTCTTTCCACTGCTTTTCGCGGTTCTCAACGCAATGTACTGGGTCATGTTTGCCGAGTTTTTGTAACCTCAAGACTACCGCTGCTGCTGCTGCTACTACTACTACTACAACAACAACAACAACAACAACAACAATAACAACAACAAGAACAAAGGACCGCAAGGAGAACACGGCTATTAACTGGAGCTGTAATAAAAGGGAAGTGACAACTGTCAACCACAACTAAATTTATACCACTTTCATTTCTTGCCTACGAGGCTTATTTTAAGATTTAATAAATCTCCTTCCACACCCAAAGTACTGGGCAACAATTTTAATATTGTATTCATTTATTACATTTTAATACACAATCTTGATTTTTATGTAGTTTCGGCTTATAAAACCGCGGTTTTGTAAAGCTGACACCTCAGCTACCCGGGCAATACCATTTTCATGGACCGTATTTATTTTTCTTTACATATTTTTAATTGCCTGGTGATCGCTTTTCACTAAAGCCGAAATATGTGGCAAGGAAAAAAGTGATATAAATTTAGTTCCGGTCGAGGGTCTGTACTTCCATTTTATTTTTCGTGTAAAACAACGAGGCGTAATTGATAAAGAAACTGAAATTATAGTTAAAAGTTTACAGAACCAGTTCCATAAGTTTTCATATTTCCATGGCTGTGAATGTTCAGATTTAAGTCTCCTGGCTTGTGATATTGCGCGCCCGTCCATATAAATGTTAAACTTCTGTAATACAATTATGCTTACACATTCAGAGTTAAATTACATTATATACACATAGATACCAAACGTATAATATAAAATTAATATTAATATAAAATTAATTCTATTATTATTAATTATATTAATTATATTGATACAATTATATTATATTAATTATATACTAATTGATTATATTTATATAAAATTAATATAAAATTAAATTACATTGTCTATCTACAAGAATGTTAGTCTGGCTGGATGATTTATATTTATTTATTTATTTATTTACAAAGTTATGTCAAATACAGTAACGTACATTTGTCAAATATGAGTCCGCAGGAACGTAGATAAAGCAATCGTAGTTTGTTTACGACTCAGTAGCTTTCCTGTGTTCTACTCGAGCACGGAGATGCAATTTACACTTTGTAACCGCCACCTGCCCCACCGTAGTACGGTATATAGATACTGCCCAAATGCAAATGATACGTGTCAGATTGTAGCATTGTTACTACATTCATATGCTTCCATATAGTATGCATAAGGGCGTATTGTGTCCCTGGGTTTTGGCACCGTTTACACTTGCAGGTGTACAAGGTGTTTCGGAGAAATGCCATGTTTCCATCTGCATTGTCGAAGTAAGAAAATTGAGGATGCCAACAGCTATATAGACAGATTGCAAGAGAACTGTCTACATGACCTTATGCATCCTCCCACTACTAAATTCACATACCTGACTACACGGTGTCACAATAAACAAGAAAAGAAGCTTAATAAAACTGGCCATGAAAACATGAAAACTTTCATACTGGGGAATAATTTCTGGATAAATTAAAGGGAATTTTCAATCTTCGCATTTATCAGGATGCTGCCGCGGTGGCGCAGTTGGTTGAGGCACTGCGCTACAAACCGGCAGGTCGCGGGTTCGATTCCCGATGGTGTCAGTCGATTTTTCATTGACATAATCCTGTCGGTCCCACTATGGCCCTGGGGTCGACTCAGCCTCTAACAGAAATGAGTACCAGGAATATTTCCTGGGGGGTAAACGCGGCCGGTGCGTAGGGCTGACAACCTTACCACCTTCATGTGCCGACTGTCTAGAAATCTGGGAGCCTGAACCTCCTGGAACCCTGCTTTACCTTTTTTTTTTTTTTTTGCTGAATATTCATACGGCACTGGGGAAAGCTGCAGAATATTTAGTTGCAAATAATACGTGGGTGTAAAGTATCCTTAACTTCTCGCAGATTTGTATGTAAGTTTCTTTCAATAGAATAATTTAGCTTGGATATAAATAGGCATATTTATCATCATAATATTCTGTAATTTGGTATGCTGGACCCCGCTTGTATTAATTAGAGTCTGTTGTGTTCCATGTCCGTGCACTGTATCATATAAAATAACATTCACCAGCGCCAAAATACATACAATCTTTATTAGTAAAAAGGCTCCTACATGTTTCGACCCTGCTGGGTCATCTTCAGAGAGAATAGTCTGTTACGCTCTTGGATGCACTTACACAGTTAAGTGAGAATGTGCCATGATCTTTATTCGTAAAAACCTGCTACATGTTTCGGCCCTGCTCGGTCATCTTCAGGGAGAATAGTATTTGGCACATTCCCACTTAACTGTATAAGTGCATCCAACAGTGTAACAGACTATTCTCCCTGAAGATGACCCAGCAGGGTCGAAACATGTAGCAGGTTTTTACGAATAAAGATTGTATGTACTTTGGTGCATTAGTTGGTGAATATTATTTTATAATTAGAGTCTATTCATGCTGGAATTATGAATGTTCTTCTTTTTCAAACTGTACAAATATTTTCAGACACATTAGACCTATTTTAAAATCTCTGATAACTTAGAATTTAAATATCTTTCTGATACTGCGTGCTACTATTTTCTGTAGCCAGTGTATGAAATTAATACCTAGTTATGGCGCTGCTTCTTTAACCACACATTTATTTCCTAATCAATAATACCAACTATAGCGCATGTAATGGCTTTTATTGGATACGATGTGAATATCAGATTATTAAAAATTATCTGATAAATCTTTTTATTTATTACAGAAGCCGACCAACAGCAAATGACTAGGCCTAACGAAATCTTACTTAAAGTTAGTATTAATTGTAAGATCACAATACACTGTGTCCGATTTTTTCGACACCTTCAACGTAACACTTAACTGAAATAAAAGATGGAGAATATGCGTGAATATATACGCAGAACATATAATAATTCTGCAGTTAATATCAGAAGAGCGTGCGCTGTTACCGTATGAGGTCAGGGAATGACACAGAAATTTTGCAGTATCTTTAAAGCACTGCAATTAAAATCTTAAACCTGTACTGTGATTCAGGCACAGCATCAGAATATACGGAACTGTAAAGTATAAGTTCCTCTAAACCTCTTGAAATGTAAAATATATTAGGTCATTTATCCGCAAATCTATGAACGCACGTACACCTTACCGCACTTGCTACAACAGTTTATAATACGCCTGCCTGCTTGATTTTTACAGCGCCTATGTACTCTTAATCATTTACAGACGGAACGTAACTGCTTTATATAAGGACTGAGTGCGTACCGCGCTGTAAACACTCTCCACGTCAGTTTTAAGAACTAATCTCTTAATACTGTGCAAGGCAAAAATTTATGTTCGTTATGAGATCCATACAAAACACATAAATACACTGTGTGGGCACCACGTAGATTTTTTTAATGTTAAAACCGGTCGTATGTAAAATTACCGCTAGGCTTTAAAAGGTTAATAATGAAAAACAGACACTTGCTTCTGGCTGTAAAGGGTATAAAATATGCTGTAAAGTAGACTGTTTAATAAATTAGAAAGCGAGATGAGGAGTCAAATTGTGTAGGACGCTCTTCCGTGTCCAGCAGTAAACAGTTATGCTGACTTTTCGAAGCAAGGTAATGCCTTCTTCTTAAGGATAAAGCAGTCTAAGAAGGATTCTTGAAGTGACTGACAGAAACACGTAAGGAGGAGGAGAAGGGAAGAAATTATATTGCTAACTAACTAACTAACTAACTCCATGGAGCAGAGGCCTTCTTGAGAAGCTAACAGTTTATCAGCTAGTCAAGAAATTCCCCGCATTTTATGGAACCCGAAGGTTCATTACCGCATTCACAAGAGCCCGCCACCTGTCCCTATCCTGAGCCAGATCAATCCAGTTCATGTCCTCCCATCCCACTTCCCGAATGTCCATCTTAATATTATCCTCCCATCTACGCCTGGGTCTCCCAAGTGGTCGCCTTCCCTCGGGTCTCCCCACCAAAATCCGGTATGCACCTCTCTCCTCCCCCATACGTGCCACATGCCCCGCCCATCTCAGTCTTCTCGATTTGATTACCCGAATAATATTTGGTGATGAGTACAGGTCATTAAGTTCCTCGTTATGTAGTCTTCTCCACTCCCCTGTCGCCTCGTCCCTCTTAGGCCCAAATATCCTCCTCAGCACCCTATTCTCGAACACCCTCAGTCTTTGTTCCTCCCTCAGTGTGAGAGACCAAGTTTCGCATCCATACAGAACAACAGGTAAAATTATAGTTCTGTATACCCTAATCTTTGTGTTTTTGGATAGCAACCTGGAGGACAAAAGATTCTGCACCGAATGATAGCAAGCATTCCCCGACTTCAATCTGCTCTTAATTTCTTCATGAATGGAGTTTCGATTCGTTAGGGTTGCTCCCAAATATTTGAATTCTTCCACCCTTTCAAAGGATTTATTATCTATATTTATGTTGTGATTGTGTCCTGCATTCTGATTTCGAGACATGACCATGTACTTAGTTTTCTCAGCATTTACTTCTAGACCAATCTCCTTACTAGCAATAATTAAATCTCCTGCATTTTTCTTTATGCTATGTACGCTTCCTCCCAATATATTAACATCATCAGCATAAACCAGAAGCTGATGTGTACCATTCAATTTCAAGCCCTCCTGGTTTGCCTGAACCCTCCTAATGGCATATTCTAAAGCAAAGTTGAAAAGCAATTATATTGCTGTCTCTAAAAAATAAATATCGTAAACTTGTGATGAAAAATGTGTAACCCGTTAAAATCAACACCTCGTAAGCAGAAAGCACCATATTAGGATATTAAGCAATATTTCGATAAGATGTTCAAGACAATGTTACTTAGAATGCTTTAGAAATCACATGTTATTTGTACAGCCTATTTCAAAGTATTTGTTCTTCTTTGTTTTTACTGATAGCTGAATTAAAAATTTGCATTGTGTTGTGTGCTGATTGTTTAAAGATTAATATAATTTAGAGTACATATTATAAAAACAGAAGTAGTGAAATGAATATTAAATAAAATATGTACGAATCTCTAAGAAGTTTTCTTCAGGTGATGAATTATTGTGGTGACACTGTGGATATATGCCAAGACTTGGAAGTGGGTTATTGTAAACGTATTATAATAAATGACAAAGGGGCAGTGTATGTATAAACGTAACATTGAAGCGCATGCGCATAGTCATTCTTGCCGTGGAAAAGCAACAAATGTTACATATACTGAGAATGTGTCTGTAGCCGTAACTACCCACCACGCAATGCGCATGCGCGGTAATATATCATAATCTGTGTCCTGTTTGACTGCATTACATTTTTCACAGTATCTCCTAATCGGCACGATTTTGGGGAAAAAAACGTTATTGAACATAAAATGCGTGTTTAGATTTTCTCTACAAATTTGTCTAAAACATTTATTTTTCGAAGAAGAATTCAGAGAGATAGTATCAATAAATTTACACAGGTCTTAACACGTGTTATTCTTGTCAGTTTTAATGAAACTCGAAATTTCTCAACGGATTTCGGAAAAAAACTCGAACGCGAAATTTAACGAACATTGGGAGCCGAGGTTTAAAGTATTCTGGGATGTTACTCTGTGTTGATGGGAGAGTAGTTCCCGACGTTTCGGAAGATATAGTGACTTATGGAGTGCTTAAACCTTCAAAAGTCAGGAACTGCGCACCCAAAAACATGGCGTCACTTTCCAGAAATTTTGAAACTACAGACGACCCAGCCTGGGTCCATACGTTGCAAGGATGAACATATCCAACTCTTGCGTACTTTCAGCGTCATCAGAAAAGTTAGAAATTGCGTAGGCTATCTAATAGAATGCTGTCATTATTTTATTTTATATATTTTATTTCTCTTCTCATTTTTACCGTCTCTTTATATCTCCTCATCTCGGCCAGTCGAAGACTGTGCACGTCCATACTACGTTACGAAGTGAAATTCGTGCGGTAAGGTCTTCTTCCCTTGTCACAACGAAATTAACCCTTTAAAGACGAAGCGTATCTGTTTTATATAAGGACTCAGTGCGTACCGCGCTGTAAACACTCTCCACTTCGGTTATAAAAACCAGTCTCTTAATGTTTTATAAGGCAAAAGTTGCTGTTTGTTCT
>BLKM01006491.1:545113-581486 GCA_013340265.1 Coptotermes formosanus | reverse complement strand
TACATACATAATACATACATACGTACGTACGTACATACATAAAACATACACACGCATACATGTATGTATGTATGTATGTATTACGTATGTATGTATGTATGTATGTATGTATGTATGTATGTATGTATGTATGTATGTATGTGTGTGTATGTATTTATGTATGTATGTATGTGTGTGTTATGTATGTATGTATGGGTGCATGCTTACATAATACATACATACATACATACATACATACATACACACACATGAGCCACTTGACAGAGTGTGTCCCGCTGTAAGACCGCAGTGTCTGTTTAGGCTGCTGCAGTGTTACCAGTCGGACTGCAGCTTGCCCAACAGACTGTGTTACGCAAAGTCTGCGAGGGTGGATGGTCGGTCGGAATGAAGTGACAATTAAACGCATCCTGGCGGAACAGGGGCAGGAAGCTCATCATTGCTACCCGTAGCATTATTTTGTACCGTCAGCGCGGCTTGGCTGTTCGTTGTACCGCCAGCAGGAACACATGCGTGTCCTGCGTTACAGATTGGCTGCGTCCTTCGAACTGAGCGGCCTGGTAACGGACTAATTTTTTTTATGTTAAACATTCCCGTTGGCGTCTGTAAACAAAGGTAGACATTTCAATTCCTCCGAATGATCGACCAGTCACAACCAACAATTTTTACTTTATTAAAAGTTATTTGGAGACCAATTTTAAGCTCATTACGCCATCATCAGGCCTTACGAAAACATAAATTGAGAAATTTACAATCTAAGTTACATGTTCTTTCATGTGACATAGAGTTTCTCAATTCACGTTTTTGTAAGGCCTGATGATGGCTTTATGAGCTGAAACTTGGTTGCCAAATAACTTTTAATAAAGTAAAAATTGTTGGTCGTGACTGATCATTCTGAGGAACTGAAATGTCTACCTTTGTTTACAGACGAATACACGTGTATCAGTACAGAGTGGGTAAAGTGTTTAGAACGTGAACTATGGCTTATCCCTTGCAGACATAAAATATCCACACTGTAGGTAAAAATATTCCGTCTGTTTGTAGCCTGCACCGCACAGAGCACAGACAGAAAAATCCATGCAAGTTGTATAAGGAAACAATGGCAGTATATTGTAAGAATTACACGAACATATAAACACACTGTGTGCACAAAATGTGGACTTCCTTGTCACGTTACGCCTGGCGGTACATGTGATAACCAAGAGATTTTAAAGCCAAAATTCACCCTAGAACATGCCACCAAAGTCCACACGGGAGATAGAGGTATAGATGTACACTTTCTTTAACACCTGCACTAGATGGTGTTGGGTGTTCAACGCCACGCCCCAGCCACTTTACCCCCAGAAAAGTGACCCAGTAACCATTCTGTGGGAATCAGGCTGGGCCCCAGGGCTCGTCTGGACTGGAGCGGAAAATCTCGCCTCCACCGCGATTCTATCCCCGGACCCTCCAACCCGTAGCGTAGTCGCTATTCCGACTGAGCAATCCAGGCCTACAGGAAGTTTCAAATGGCTAACAAATTCTGGAGTAAAACTCGGTGTTTACACTTACGAAACTTTACTCAAAGCATTTGCTAACAACTGCTCACCGTAGATACTTGAGATGTTACGAAACAGCCTACACAGCCTCCCAAGAAGGACTCTGCTTCATGAAGTTAGTTAGTTAGTTAGTTAGTTAGTTAGTTAGTTAGTTAGTTAGCTAGTTTGTTAGTTAGCTAGTTAGTTGGTTAGTTAGGTAGTTAGCTAGTTAGTTAGTTAGTTAGTTAGTTAGCTAGTTTGTTAGTTAGCTAGCTAGCTAGCTAGTTACTTAGCGAGTTAGTTAGTTAGTTAGTTAGCTAGTTTGTTAGTTAGCTAGCTAGCTGGTTAGTTAGCTAGTTAGTTAGCTAGTTAGTTAGCTAGTTAGCTAGTTAGTTAGTCAGTCAGTCAGTTAGTTAGTTAGTTAGTTAGTTAGTTAGTTAGTTAGTTAATGTTTTGTTGGGGGCGAAGATACTAAGCTTTTAGATAAAAAGGTGGCATTTGAAATATCGGACCTTTTTGCTAGAAAAATGCAGAAGACAAGAGAACACAACAAATTATTTGCCTACATTTGTGTATTGCTTGCAGTTATTTGGCGTGTGAATGCTAGCAGAGCGATATCTGTCCTCCCTTCTCTTTACACCTTACTCAAGAAAGCTTGGTTTTTCTGAAAGCTCAAATTATATTTCCCTAAAATATAATGCAATTCGGATAAAGAAATAACAATGAAAAGGGTTAAAATCATGCGTTACCTCCTCGTCATTTTTGTATTGTAATAATCACATATATACAGCAGAAATCTTTCTTGAAACCAGCACAACACCTTTGAAATTGGGTGACAGGTTGGCGTACAAAACTAGGAATATATGGTTCAAAACAGGCGAGATAATATCTGATTCAGGTAAAGATGTTGCAGGGGTGATATACATTACTGACCTACCCCATAACAGAAACAAATCCTGAGGTATTTGTACCAGCTGGGACTGTGTGGGTGCCCCCTCCAGGACAGAGATGTAGAAAGGCGTAACAACTAATTAAGTGATGACAGGGAAGGAGTGGGGAGGGGGGAGGTAGGAGCGGGAAATGATGAACTTGAGGGATGCACAGTGTGACACACTGCGCATAACTAAACATAACATGGGTTCTTGCACTTGACCAAGCAGACGACTGTCAACTTTCAACAAGAAGGCAGAAACAGGAGACAGCCAGGTAAGAGTTTTCATTCATCAGGTCTATGACAGGGCGGAAGATCGACGCTGTATCATGCTGATGGAGGTTAACTGCAGGTGGCAGGCGTGTCACATTATCGGTGTAACATAAACTGGTACTGATCAATCAGTTGACAACGGTGGATGACACAACCTAAAAAGTGTTTCGTCTCTAAAGTGGAACAAGTGCTCGTGATAATGAAACCGTTCTGGAGAACTCCTACTGGGGCCGTCTAGTTTATATCCTTTTGTCTTATATGTGGAAAAAAGTGCGAACCCAGAATTCTTCCTTGGGGGGGGGGGGGGGCGGGGGGCTGACCCTGACGCTATATTTAATTTATGTTTGATTTTAGAAATTATGTTATAAATATCACGTTGTAAGTATAACATAACACTTTCTGCAACTGCATTTATATACATACGAATATAACTACATCTTCCGTGACTCAATCACAGTGTCCTGTCTTCTTGTTTTTTTTAATTTTATTAATTTATTTTTTCAAAATTCTAACATAGCCGATTTTCAGTGGATGATATCGGGTGAAGAGGAAATCATGTAGAACCTTTGATGTAATATCTACAAAATCTGTTTTTTTTTTAATTTCGGTTTTGTGGTTTGGGAGGACTGCAAACCGGCAGCCTCCTCCCGCACTTGGATGCGCCCTTGTGTGGAAACACACTGCCAGTATAGCATATTGTTTCACCTAACCTGGACATGGAGGCAGCGTATTCCTCTAAAGTATTATTACATACTCACCAGACTAGACGGTGTCATAACCTACAAAATCACACCAAGTAGTGAAAATCTCAACGCTTACAGCTTCTAAGGGAGTTTTTTTTGGGGGGTGAAGCTTTATGGAATTAGCGTGGGATTAGAATTACAAAAATGCCACCAAAAATATGTACATATAAAGTAAAAAAACCACGTGTTAAAAATGCATATTATTTTAAATGTTTACATGAATTTGAATACACTGTTTTGAGGGAAACATACAGAATTAATTATCCTGACACTGTATAATGTTATATAAAATTATTTGAACCAACAAGCAAAGCAAAACAAAAGCAAATAGAACAGGCTTTATTACTGTTCGTAGCGCACGTACGTGTTAACGTTGCCGGCCAAGTATCGTCCTTAGTAAGGAAGTCAAGCCTGCGAGATCGGAGTTCACTGCCGCGGCGGTGCTGAAGATTCAAGTCTTCTGAAATGTTATGCCGTGTCACTGGGTGAACAGTTCCTGAAGTTCAGCAGGATAGCAGTTCCTGTGTCTCCAGGTTCAAGCAGCCAAAGAACACGTGAAGGTACTACGATCCATTGAAATGTCGGGAACTGTCTACCCAGGGACGCAGCACATATCGTAGAAGGCTTTTAGAGTATATGTTCTAGGACAAGAAAAAGCTGTGTGTGTGTTTCTGTGTGTCTGTGTAACTAACTAACTAACTAACTAACTAACTAACTAACTAACTAACTAACTAACTAACTAACTAACTAACTAACTAACTAACTAACTAACTAACTCCATGGAGCAGAGGCCTTCTTGAGAAGCTAACAGTTTCTCAGCCAGTCAAGAAATTCCCCGCATTTTATGGAACCCGGAGGTTCATTACCGCATTCACAAGAGCCCGCCACCTGTCCCTATCCTGAGCCAACTCAATCCAGTCCATGCCCCATCCCACTTCTTGAAGATCCATTTTAATATTATCCTCCCATCTAGGCCTGGGTCTCCCAAGTGGTCGCCTTCCCTCAGCTCTTCCCACCAGAATCCTGTATGCACCTCTCTTTTTGCCCCATACGTGCTACATGCCCGCCCATCTCATTCTTCTCGATTTGATTACCCGAATAATATCTGGTGATGAGTACAGGTCATTATGTTCCGTGTGTGTGTAACATTGAATTATTTAACGTTTAATTTCGAAAAAGCCCCTCATGATGACCCTACAGTATCGATACACGTTGGACCAAGATGTAGAAATATTACAAGTGTTGCCCTGTAGAGACATTGAACAGAGTGCATTCGCTGGACAAGTATTGTACTTGAAAGCTTATGATAACCGCACTGATAGCCCGGTAAAAGCACAAGGCGTCTGCATCGAGCTTTGGGTCACGTAATGAACACCACTGTATTAGAGGGAGACGCTTAAATTAACCGTTTAAAGACGAAGCGTATCTGTTTTATATAAGGACTCAGTGCTTACCGCGCTGTAAACACTCTCCACTTCGGTTATAAAAACCAGTCTCTTAATGTTTTATAAGGCAAAAGTTGCTGTTTGTTCTGAGATCCGTACAAAACACATAAACGCAATGTGGGCACCACGTAGAATTTTTTAATGTTAAACCTGGCGGTACGTAAAGTTATCGCTAGGCTTTAAAAGGTTAAATTTCGCACACTGACTATTGTTTGTACAGTCAGAAGAATGTTCACAAACTGCAGTAATGTCAAATGAATTGGAATGGATATTTAAATAAGACAAGTAATAATATGGTAAAAGTAAAATAACGTTTACAACACAAATTTTTAATAAATTCTAAAAGGTTTTGACGATGGTGTATAATACTATGTGGTGATGGGTTTATGGACTTTATCCATCGTCCGAAAAGTAAAATATTAAAAATATTAGAAAATTAAAATCACAACGTTTCGGAAGCTGGCTCTGCTTCCGTCCTCAGGTGAATGGAGGGGGAGAAGAGAAGAACACCTACTCTGTTGGGCCCCTCAGACAGAGCTAGCCTCCATCACTCCATTCACCTGAGGACGGAAGCAGAGCCAGCTTCCGAAACGTTATGATTTTAATTTTTTAATATTATGTTTAATATTTTTAATATTTTACTCCTCGGACGATGGATAAAGTCCATAAACCCATCACCACACAACAAATTTTTAATTCTACTCTTTCATAATTAAGTGTGTATATTTAAATAACAATTTCTCTGCACAGAATCATGTACAGTCAACAGAAATAAACCTTTGACCATATATTTCAGGCACAGACTTACCCTACACTATTGCCTATTTCGATACATTGCGCAGTTATCAGATCTATGATAAAACAGTATATATATATATATATATTTGCTCACAGCTATTCTAGAAGTTGTCAAGTATTATAATTTCCAATTAATTAATAAAATCACAAGCAATTAAGAGACGACAATAATTAAATGTCCGGATATCTCTTCCTGTTGTTTCGTACCGTAGAGTATCGAAGGTTCTTCCCTTATGTTTAATACTGACCTTTTCATCTTGCAGTGTAATACATGGGCCTGTATATGCGTTAGGCCGATCCGAGTGGCCGCGCGGCCTAAGGAGCGGGTCTGCGGCCGCTCGCTTGCTGGGATTGCGGGTTCGGATCCCGTCGGGGGGCATGGATGTCTGTCTTTTGTGAGTGTTGTTTGTTGTCACGTAGGGGTCTCTGCGACGGGCTGATCACTCGTCCAGAGGAGTCCTACCGAGTGCGGTGTGTCTGAGTGTGATCGTGAAGCCTCGATAATGGGGAGGCCCTGACCCACTGGGGGCTGTTCCGGCATTGGAAAGAAATATATATATATATATATATATGTGTGTGTTAGGAATCGAAATATGATCGTTAAAACGTACGTGTTGCCAATCCCAGTGGCAGCGCGGTCTAAGGCGTAGGTCTGCGGCGGAACGCTTGCTGGGATCGTGAGTTCGAATCCCACCGGGGGCATGGATGTGTTGTCTCTTGTACAGTGTTTGTGTTGTCAGGTAGAGGTCTCTGTGACGGGCCGATCCCTCGTCCAGAGGAGTCCTACCGAATGTGGTTTGTGCTTGAGTGTGATCAAGTGAAAATAAAAACCCTCGACACCTGCTGTGAACAAGTAGGTAGAAGAGGGAAGGACTACGAAAGAAAGAAAAAAAGAAAACGTAGGTGTTAATGCGTCAGTCTTTGCGTTATTTTCGTCGGTAGGTTCAATTCCTTATATTATTTAGTATTAAGGAGCCTCGGGATAAAATTTTAGTGCCTGGTGCACGTGTTATTCTACGTGTGCTGTGGGCCTGTAGACAGAACGCAATAAAGTTCTGAACTGATCGAATTTCCCCGTTCCGCCCTTCCCCCTGTCGAATGCCAGTAAACTGTTTTAAAAGCTGAAGGACGTTGCAGCACGACTTCCCCTACGTCATTTAGATGGCAGAGCAGTATTTCAATGAGTGTCAGACGTCACATCCGGAGCTATAATCTTTTTGTTTTGGTATCCCGCATAACACGAGCCCTCAACAGGTCGTTTCTGTTGCAAGTTTTGATGAGTCGGCCTATCTTATTTGAGGAACAAATTTCTGCCTCAACGAATCCCATCAGTTCTTTGGCAGTTCCGACGTCTAATGATAATAATAGTAATAACAACCGTTTATTATGTTAATAACAGTTTATGTAGTAGACATAGGACGAATGTGGAATATGAAATGTGTGATTACACCCGCGGTAACTGGAGCCACCGGAAAAGTAACAAGAGGTTTGAGGAAAAATTGAGAAGCCGTACCGGGAAAACATTCAATAGATTGGCCACAGAAGGCAGCTGTACGTAGAACATCACACGTAGCACGGAAAGTACTGCAGGCTGAAAGTGGAAGCCTGGGCTGTGCGGATCGCCGCTGGTTCAAGGGGAGTACCGGGGGGAAATGGCCTGTGGCAAGAGACAGAATAATTATGATGATGATGATGATGATGATGATAATAATAATAATAATAATAATAATAATAACCGAGAAGATTCTAAAATATAAAAACCTTATAATAGAAATACGGCGCATGTGGAATGTAAAAACAAAAGTGACGCCAGTAATAATAGGGGCAACTGGAACCATTTCAAAATCCTTCAGAAAATACTTGAGCAGCGTACCGGGAAAGCACGATATCAAGGAACTACAGAAAACAGCTATATTGGGCACAGCACACATACTGCGGAAAGTGCTAATGTAGAAGCACAAAAGAGTTTAATGTTGCAGACAGCGCTGTATGCACCATTAACAGTACGCGCGGAATAGCTGTAACACTGTGTGCCCTAGAAACATGGTTTGTTTCAGGTGTAGTGTGAATACCCTGCATACAGGAGATAGTGTAATAATAATAATAATAATAATAATAATAATAATAAGGCGCCCACACTTATTTTTCGCAGCCGTTATTGCTGAAACCTCCCGTTTCATTCCTGTTTATTTTGATATAAAGCAGCGTTAAGATATTAGAGGCAAGCCTTCTGCGACGTGACCCCGTGTTGTTGGGAACTACTCGCCCAGTGACAGACTCACATCCCTGAAGACCTGAATCTTCAGCAACCCTGCCATAAAAACCGCAGTTCCCGAAACCTTAATTTAAATTTTAAGCAAGGTTTTGATTTCATATGTAACTTTGCCTAACCTCTACACATTAAACAGGCTGCGGAAACCTAGGGGCTTAATTTTCTGTTTTTTTTTTCGCTTGATACCAGGAATCTGTCTTAAACACTATCTTCCGGTCTTTAACCTTTTAAAACCTAGCGGTAACTTTACACACCACCAGGTTTAACATTCCAAAATTCTATATGACACTCACACTGCATTTATGTGTTTTGTATGGATGCCGGAACAAATAGCAACATTTACTTTATACATCATTAAATGATTGATTTTTATAACTGAGGTTGGGAGTGTTTACTTCGCGGTACGCACTGAGTCCTTATATAAAACAGACACATTTCGTCTTTAAAGTGTTAAATCCCAATGCAGTTGCTTACGGCCGTAGTTACTTTCATTTTAAACGCACATTCCTGCCCCTGAGTGGGAAAGCGTTTTCCCTTTCGTCCATAAACTTGCATTTAACGGAATAGGAACGCCCGTTTGGCCAATATAGGATATAAATGGCATAACATGGTTATTTGGTGTTTTTTTACAGGTTACATGGAGACGAATATTACTCTGTGGCAGTTTCTGTTGGAACTCCTGCTCAGCAATCACTACACAAGTATTATTACGTGGACAAACAACGACGGAGAATTTAAGTTGGTTAACGCAGAAGAAGTGGCTCGGTTATGGGGACTGAGGAAGAACAAGACAAACATGAATTATGACAAGCTGAGTAGAGCTCTACGCTACTACTATGATAAGAACATCATTAAGAAAGTACTGGGTCAGAAATTTGTCTACAGGTGAGAAAAAAATTCACGTTGATTTTAGAAATTAAGAAGTTCTGGGAAGAAACTAAGGCGTATGCCTTCCTTCAAATGCTGTCATGTACCTGTGACACTAATAAGACAAAGAAATGCGTAAACAGAATTTTTGTTGCAGGGTGCTGACCCTGAGGCTAACTATGCTTTATGTTTCACTTTAAAAACTATGTTATAAAAATCACGTCCTGTGTATAACTGTAACATGACACTGTTTGCAACTGCACTTATATACATGCAGACACAACTACCTGTTCGATGACTCACTCACATAGTTTAAATAAAAAGAACTAATCTTCTGGGGGTTTTTTACTTCATGTGAGGTATTTGAAGATTTTTTATTTAAGTTCTCAAAATTCTAACGTACTAGTCATCAGCCTATTTCAGTGGCTGATTTCGGTTGAAGGTTAAATCATGTAAAACGTTTGATACCACAATATCTAAAAAATTTGTTTTATAATTTCTACTTGGGTGGGGAAGCTGTAGCCTCCATTCCCCTCCCTGGGCGCTTCCTTGAATAAAAGGCAATAGTTTTTGTGTTTGTGTAGTCCTTCCCTCTTCTACCTACTCACAGTAGGTGTCGAGGTTTTTGTTTTTCACTTGATCACACTCAGACACACACCACAGTCAGTAGGACTCCTCTGGACGAGGGATCGGCCCGTCGCAGACACTTCTACCTGACAACACACAAACACTCACAAGAGACAAACATCCATACCCCCGGTGGGATTCGAACCCACAATCCCAGCAAGCGCTCGGCCGCAGACCTACGCCTTAGACCGCGCGGCAAAAAGCAATAGACCAATCACAAATATCGCTTTATATCTGCGACACATCAATGGAGCCACCAACCCGCCAAAATTACAGTACTAATATAAAACCAAATTTTTAATTTTATTGAAACGTCAATAAAACGTTCCATCCTAACCCTTTTACCTTTTGAAAACGCACGTAGCTATCAAATTTTCAGAGGGTCAGTTACGAAATACAGAGCACCACAAATCGGACATCCAGTTTAGACAGCCATCACACTAACATGTACAGGACTAGGTTACTTGTATATGTGGTAACTGATATATAGTACGACTACGCGGGCTATAAAATAGCCATTTTCAAGGCAATATAGACGTTATTTTAAATATAAGCACTCGAATGTAAGCTATAGTAATAAAATATTAAATTATGAATAATATTTTTCTGTGTTTAGGATATCGAAATTTATTTCAAACACGAAGATTATTAAATAAAGTTTCCTAAACACCATTCTTCAGTACGCAAACAAAGATTATATAAACTCATAATGTTTATACATGGCAATATAGTCGTAATATTCATTTACATTTAGATTCAAATTTTTATTAATTATTAAGCGGAATATTCGCATTATACAATGAAAGAAAATTCACAGCACTGTCTCGCTGCTATGCATGTTAAAGAAATGATGTCACATGCCAGTACAGAATATCTGAACTGTAGCCTAACTGACTGCAGTACTTGATCTATCAGACGCATCGCATTGCCTTATATGCGTTACATAACATAGAGGTCAGCCTCTGTTTCGGGGATGAATTTCAAACTCAGATTTTTTAAAAAATATCCAAATCTTCTACTAATTAAGTGGGAGAACTGAATTTTGCGACAGGAAACACACTATACCGCCTAAAGCGGAATATATTTTTTGGCTGGCGATTCTTTTAAAGTACAGAATCACATGCTGAAAGAATGCTCTGGTAATTAAAACGTATTCAGAGAATATTCAACTGTCGAATGATGGCGTGGAGTTCGCTTTCAGGTTAATTACCAGTAATTGCTGATTTTATTTTATTATTATATTTTAACTCTATACACGTTAATTTACGTTATATAATAAGCCAATAAAGTTTCTTCGTTTTATGAAGAGTTAGTAGTGCCAAGTAATGAAACCTTCCACACCAGAATGCAGCAGCTGCAACACCTTTTTTAAACCCACTGCCCAGGAGCATAAATTGCTTCGGTGTTTGCAAAAAGCATGCCAGAATTCCGCACAGACCATCGGCAAAGAACAGGGGGGCTGCTCGCGACGCATTCACGAAACCTGGGGTGTAAGGAAGTGGGAGGGGGGGGCGATGGACCGGATTCAGCTGACTCAGGATAGGGACAGGTTGCGGGCTCGTGTGAATCCGACGGTAATGAACCTCCAGGTTACATAAAATGCGGAGAATTTCTTGACTAGCTGAGAAAATGTTAGCTTCTCAAGAAGGCCACTGCTCCATGAAGTTAGTTAGTTAGTTAGTTAGTTAGTTAGTTAGTTAGTTAGTTATAAGGATATGGGGGCAGGAGGCTTTTTAATACTGATTTTAGTATCGGTACATAGCGGGTGACACCCCTGGTTCATCAAGTGTAATTTTTTCTAAGAGCGCCTGCTAGGCTACCAGGAGGAAGACGCTTGTTATATGTTAATTTTCATACGTTATATGAACAAAACGGTTTGGTTACGAGATTACACTGCTGCGTTTTATTCATTTAATTAAATGTTACCAACAATCTGCGTGTATATCATGGCGATAAGAGTAACTTGAAATATGCAGCACAGCAAGTCATATTTTTAACCCTTTAAAGACGAAGCGTATCTGTTTTATATAAGGACTCAGCGCGTACCGCGCTGTAAACACTCTCCACTTCGGTTATAAAAACCAGTCTCTTAATGTTTTATAAGGCAAAAGTTGCTGTTTGTTCTGAGATCCGTACAAAACACATAAACGCAATGTGGGCACCATGCAGTATTTTTTAATGCTAAACCTTGTGGTACGTAAAGTTACCGCTAGGCTTTAAAAGGTTAATGTAAGGCGCGTTGTAACTAAATCGGTAGTTCAGTAACGTAACTGCACGCAAATCAGTAAACATTTAAGAGTTAATAACACGGAACCTGAGTTGATGCCGCCGCGCCTTAAGCCCTTCACAACAACCCTTTAGCCTTTTAAAGCCTAGCGGTAACTTTACATACCGCCAGGTTTAACATTAAAAAATTCTACGTGGTGCCCACATTGCGTTTATGTGCTTTGTACGGATCTCAGAACAAACAACAACTTTTGCCTTATAAAACATTAAGAGACTGGTTTTTATAACCGAAGTGGAGAGTGTTTACAGCGCGGTACGCACTGAGTCCTTATATAAAGCAGATACGCTTCGTCTTTAAAGGGTTAAACTAGCGATCAAAGGCTTTAATACTTTTACCTTGGGTAGCACATTGCCACTCTGTGATCTCATCTGCACAACTTCCACGACTTAAAAACAATATTACTATAAATCTTTCCACAATTCATACAAATTTTAGGACAGGTGCTTAATATTTGCATACGCTATTTAGTGCGTTTCTCTATAAGAATGGCATTCGAATTTACTTCACATCTTTACTATATGAATATACATCAATTTCTGAAAGTTAGTTCGCCTTATTGGAGTTCCAGTTAGTACCGTTATGGTCAACGTCAAGAGAAAACCCGGCAAAGAAACGTATAAAAGGTAAAAAAAAAAAAGGTAAAGCAGTCCCATTACAGGCCTGGACAGGCCCACAGGGTTCCAGGAGGTTGAGGCTCCCAGATTTCTAGACAATCGGCACTTGAAGGTGGTAAGGTTGTCAGGCCATACGCACCGGCCGCCTTTACCCCCCAGGAAATATTCCTGGTACTCATTTCTGTTAGAGGCTGAGTCGACCCCAGGGCCATAGTGCGACCGACAGGATTATGCCAATGAAAAATTCCACTGACACCATCGGGAATCGAACCCGCGACCTGCCGGTTTGTAGCACAGTGCCTCAACCAACTGCGCCACCGCGGCCTCAAAGAAACGTATTACACATAAAATACAAAAGAATTTTATGCATGAACAGCCTTATTAGAGGAAGAGATTCTACAAAATTATTTTATGCGCCTCTTCTTCAGCAAAAAGTTTTCAGTCTGTGCGTGTCTTGAACATCGAGGATTTCCAAACTGGGGCGCAACACTGTGAGCAAATAACTAAACCTCGCGAGAATTTACATCCATTTTCTTTAAAGTGTTCCTATATTTACCACGAATCTAGCAGTAGTTATGAATTAACAATTCGGCTACATAATGTATTAGTTTCCTCTCAAATTTCAAATTTACCTGCGTATTTTAATAGGCAGCGTGCGTCTTACAATAAGAGACGTATACAAATTTCATACGTTTGTAATTTAATTCAATGGCACCTGTAGTTTAAATTCTGTCGTTGTCTTACAACAACCACGACATACGACGGTGGTTGCACGTCTGATACAGAACTACATAGATACAAATGGTCTTAAAATTATCCGCAAGCATTCTGGGAACCAAATGAAAACCTTTTCATGAAGATGAATCTATGTCTGGATTACATACTACCCTGTCTTAGGGCATGTATTTCATTTGACGTTTAAGTAGCTTTAATTTGAAACACTCCGATGGCGTTGAAATTCGAGAAACTACAGTGACAGTAGTGCCTGTTATAAGATTACTACAATTTAACGGTACCTTTCTTACAGATTTGTATCATTCCCGGAGATTGTAAAAATGGAAAGTAAAGTCCCATTTCGAGTGAAGATGGAAAGTCTGCAGAAAACTTCTGGTGGAATTTTCAGTGGGAAGTTTTATTATGGAGCTCAAGGAACAGGTGTTGGCTTTGGTGGATTCCCAGCTAATGCCTCGGCCCTACAAGGTATGATTAAAGCGCTTTAACCCTTTAAAGACGAAGCGTATCTGTTTTATATAAGGACTCAGTGCGTACCGCGCAGTAAACACTCTCCACTTCGGTTATAATAACCAAACTCTTAATGTTTTATAAGGCAAAACTTGTTGTTTGTTCTGAGATCCGTACAAAACACATAAATGCAATGTGGGCACCACGTAGAATTTTTTAATGTTAAACCTGGTGGTACGTAAAGTTACTGCTAGGCTTTAAGACGTTAAAGAAGCAGTACTACTACCACTAATTAAGCTTGTGTTTCTAAAAAAAAAAATATGACTACGTAAGTTGTCAGCTGCCAGTATTTTGCTGCAACAAAACAGAAAAATGAATTTAAAGAATCCAATTCCCGTCCCAAGTTCACTATTTCAAACTCAGTGTACCCTTCACTCAAAGCGTCTCGCGAATTTATGTAGAATTTTATAATTACCTCTGTTTGTTTGAAGGACAGTTAGTTACAGAATTCACCACATTTTAAGGTGTAAAAGATTTCGTCCTTAAGTCATACTTACATTTTTCCATTCCTGTCAATTTACAGTTCAGTAGTTTAATGGGTTTTTTCCAAAATCCATACATGTATACAGGTAACAATCATCCCATGACATGCCTATGCAGGCTGAGACAGAAGGCGAATGTATAGCTCAAAGCCATTACAATATAATTGTGTACATAATATATGCAATTATAAAATAAACACCACGTTCAATTAATATAAAGCTCAAAATGTTTTCGAAGATACCCGTGCCAATTTCCAAGCACTGGTCCTTACAATTAAAAATCACTGATTTACTTTAATTCATCACATTTTCCAATTCCAGACATCCCTGACTTGTGCACCCCGTTCAGTCTGTCACCGTCATTCCTGGAAGCGTGGAAGAAGCTCCCGCTGTCACTAGCCCTACAGAGCAAGGACAGAAGCAGCAGTCTTGGGACGCTGTACAAACCGATGAATTTAGACACCAAATGCCAGGCACATTTCAGTCACCATCCAGATCGCTGTCGATCGCCACTTGGTCACTGCTTCCTTCAGCAAGATGATAAAGGTGGAACCGCTGTGACACCAAGGAACCAAGACAGTGCTGCTGTATTGAACATCAGGCCATCAACTTTCCAGGCACTTACGTCAAAGACGTCTGCACCCATTCATTTCTGGAGTTCAATCAACCCGATTCCAGGACTTAACTCTTACTCACCGTTTCAATTACCTTTCCCAACAAATTCTCCTCTTGTTTACCCAGGCTCAGCGTCTTCGTCACTTCCAATCCTACCCCCAACAAAAGGTCCTATTTCCGTGTTTCAGTAAACGTATGCGTAAGCAGTGATAATATTCTGCTAATTCTTGAACAATGAGAATATAGACCTACAACATTTGTAACATTAAAAATGAGCGGATAAATTAGCATTCCTAACGCTTCTCAGAGAACGTGTTCAATGACTGTTTCGTACAGGTTAGTTTCATTCTGTTTTCTGTCTTACGACAGGTCTATAGCCTCTTCCAAAGCGAGTTCTCCATACAGCGCGATCTACTCCTACTATTTCCAGTATCATATCTTTTCCTTAACGGCATCCAGTAGCTGCTTACGTCTTCTTCCTCGTCTTCCCGTCATTTATATCCTTCTCTCCGTCTGTCCTTCAATAATGTGTTTTGTACGGCAGTTCCTACGCAAGATGTGACCAATCCAGTTAGCCTTTCTTCTTTTTATTGTATGTAGGATATTCCTCTCCCCCTTAACTGTCCGCATCTCTGTTGCAATTCAATATTTAATTCTTTCAAATTACTCCCCCTTGAACATACTGAGTATTAAAACAATCTACATTATATACACTTTACATATACGCATATATTCAGTTTGTGTCCCAGATCTAACACGTTGTTCCTCCATTAGAAAAACCAGTCCGTTGAACTGCGTAGGAAAGTAATGTCTGTTTATTGTGAAAGACATGGAACACAGAAATACACTGTACAGACAAATTGCAGAAATTTTGTTTTAAATGTAGCAGTACACAATATATTCCTACAGTTAACATCAGGCTTTGAAAGGTTAAAGTATATTTATCAAAACCTCTCAAGCTTTCTCGCCCCAGACCTATGTTAAGAATTTCTTTCCTTATTTTTTGCGGGTGGTGTTATACCTAATGTAAGTTTTAAATTCAGATTTTTAAATTAATTATATTGATGCCGTGACTTATCGTCTTCTTCGCCACCAAATCATCTTCCAATTTAATTTTGTAATAAAGCATTTCCTTTCAAGCAGCAAACTCTCCGGACAGGACTGGCTTCTTAGATTCGACAGATGACGTCATGTATTTCCTAATATATTTAGCCAGTAACACAGGAAGTGGCTACGACATTTACGGCCATGGTTGAGTGCCCATTGGCTACACACAAATTTACCATGAATAATTCGAAGATAAGTTGACAGTAATAACTAATTTCTGCCGATCCCCGTAGCCTCGCGGTCTAAGGTGTGGGTCTGCAGCCGAGCGCTTGCTGGGATCGTGGGTTCGAATCCCACCACGGGCATGGATGTTTGTCTCTTATGAGTGTTTGTGTTGTCAGGTAGAGGTCTCTGCGACGGGCCGATCCCTCGTCCAGAGGGGTCCTACTGACTGTGGTGTGTGTGTGAGTGTGATCAAGTGAAAATAAAAACCCTCTACACGTAATGTGAACAAGTAGGTAGAAGGGGGAAGGACTACGAAACGAAGATAACTATGTAATTAAAATGCCTACATTATTCTCTTTAAGAAATAAATGTACATAAAATCGTATAAGACTTTATCTCGCCGTATTATGAGAGTGTGTGTGTGTGTGTGTGTGTGTGTGTGTGTGAGACAATATTACCTACAAACTGAAATACATGGCCAGTGAATTTTATATATAGTACACCGTGCATATTTTTACACTTTTAAGAGAGACCAACAAACACGCACACTGTTTGCATTTACATATTTGTATCAGTGTCACCCCTACATGTCTCGGTGGTCAATCCACCTTCATCAAGGGGCACCGAAAATAACAAGCTCCGTTCTGCATCTGAAGTCGTAAAATATTTCATTTAAGAAAATGAAATGAAATTTAAATGAAATACTGTACGACTTTATATGTAGAACGGAGCTTGGTATCTTCGGTGCCCCCTGATGAAGGTGGCTTGACCACCGAAACATATAGGGGTGATACTGGTACAAACATATAATTGTAAACAGTGTGCGTGTTTGTTGGTCTGTCTTAACACAGGACAGTGATTAGTTCTGCAAACGTCAAACAGAAAGCCTATTGTACGTCAGTGGTGCATGTTACGTGTACACAAAGCTGTAGACCTGCAGTGCAAACGGGAAACGCGGCACGCGTCGTCAGGAAGGATACGAATTCGAACATCGAACAACGCCATGGGGGGGGGAGATGGCCATTAATACAGAAGAAAGCTTATGGCTCTACGTCTCAAACGGAAAAGTATCCTGAGGGAAGAGCACGGGGGGGGGGGGGGGGGACAAACTTCTTTGAAATAGCTTGGAAATTTCACAAAACAAACGCAATACCCAAGGACACCAGACCGCCACGACAGTAATATGAGGGACAAACACTGCCGGTAGACAGCAGTGCAGCCACAGCCACGGAACTAAGAACGCGATATATTGTTACTGGAAGTAGATAACACAACGAAGTAAGTGTTATAGAATACAAGGATAAGTGTTATAAGGGTGAAATTTAATACCTACGTAAGCAAACACTCCACCTAACTGGGATTTACAGCACAGCCAAAAACAAAAGAAAGCTTCAGCATACAAGAGAAGGGATGAGAGCAAACCGGGGCGACTGCACCTGAACTCGCAGATGCCAACAAAAACAGAGTGTGAAAATATTCCTTTAAAGAGGAAAATCTATCTCAGTTTCACTTAAAACTTCGTACCGCGCACTAAACGCACACCGTCTCTGTTATAAGAACCAATCCGTTAATGCTGCATAGGGAAATAACCGCTGTTTGTTCTGAGAACAGTACAAAACACGTAAATTCCAAGTATGGGCAGAAGGTAAGTGGTGGTATATATAACCTGTAGGCTTTCAAGGTACGTAAGACGTACACACACAGTAACAAGCACAAAAATGTACATAGAACATTGTGGAAGCCAGCACATACGAAATTACAACATCATATATTCAAATTAGAATAAAAATTCATGGACGCCACAGGAATAGCCAGTTAAATAAACGGACAATTCAAAGTACAAATGCCAAAATGGAACAAAACCATCATTTATAAAAGAGTACGCTGCAAGGAATACGATAAATGACCTGATGCGTCACGGAACACTTATTCAGAACCACAAGTCATTTGTCTTAAGGTGCCACTTCCGCGTTGTGTAATTAAACACAACAAATATTTCAGTCAACACAACATATAGGCCTATTCATCAAAGACAAGGACTCACGTTTCGGCTATAAAAGGATAGTCATCATCAGGCCTGAACTAAAAAACACAAAAATTTCTAGTGTTTTATAAGTTCACACTGCAGTCTACAGGCATTATAAACCGTTCATATCCTTACCTTTTTGACAGCATATGTATATTTTTAATTGTAAAGGTTGAGACTGTATTTGAGACGTGACGATGGCTATCTTTTTATAGCCGAAACGTGCAGCTTTGTCCTCGATGCATGTATGTTATATTGACTGATTGAAACATTTGAACATTTATTGCACAAGGAATTTGAGTTCTTAACACAAAGCACGATCACACTAAGGTTAAAACGGTTAAATATTGGAGACTGATGTAGGCGTGTACTGATACATATGGACTTCACATAACTTCAGTTTCAAAACCAACACAAAATAATCGTCAATTACTTTATGCCATCGATGAGACTGTAGAAAACTCCAACTGACACGTAAGAAAATCCCTTGCGAAATAACACTAATGTATTTTTGGACCATTTCCATTGCCACAGGTCACTCAACACACTATATTTCGAAAACAATCTGTTTCGGCATCAAGTGTACTAAAAACTTGAGACACAGTAACAGGCTAAGAAGACTGAACCTACAAACTCATACATGAAAGACAAGAACTATCCGTATATCTCAACATAAAAACAGTACGTATGAATCTAAACCCACAATTTATAATAAAAGAAATGGATATTTATATTAAAAATGTAAAATCACATGATCTGAACTAACAACAAAATAACAATTATCTCCAATAAATTACACTGTGAAGTAGTAGCAACACAGTCAGTACCCTCTGTTGGTGAAACTGTAAACCTCCTACAAAGCCCAAACATTCTAGTATATCATGAATGAATAACAATTCATTCTTCAATTCTTTATTTATTAATGAAAACGAAATAGGACAAATGTTCAGGCTAGGTTGACTGACGGGGTTACTACTACAAAGCATACATACAAAACACGACAATGACGTCAGACATGGGGAGACGTCCCACCATGTTTGTCTCTTAAAATGCTCTTGAAAAACAGGTACATTATCAGAGGAATGACTATTGTTTTAAAAAACGCAAACTGGAATGCAGGAAAGTTAGCTGTGATCTGAAAAATTCGTCAACAGAAGAACAGTGAAAGGTACGACGTAGGCCAGTACATAAAATGCAAAGCTAAAACAAAAGCATACGAGCCACTTTACAATAAGAAATATAAATGGGTAAATTTTCGGAACTCTTTTCAGTGTTGCTCAGAAGGGCAGGCCGCGCGCAGACGACGTGGTATCAAGGGGCAAAGTGAATGGACTACCAATAAGATCATCTCGGGCTAATTTTACTAAATTTTTGACATGTCAACAAAGTCATTTCTCCGTGCTATATTGTTAGAAAATTCGTCTGCCAAATATAGTTTCCTGTTAAAGAAAAAGAGATGCGTTGTTCATCTGATTGGTGATTTGCGAAAATGTGTGGGCAATATCATCATCTTTATTGGCAGCTTCGAAATCATCCCGAGTGGGTTTTCGAATACAGTATAACTCCAGTTATCTGGACGCTGGTTATCCGGATTGCCAATTATCTGGATTGGCTTGGCCTTTCAGGTAACTTTGTCGAGAATTCTACAGAACTAATTTGCCTTCAAATTACCGGTTATCGGATAGAGTACAGTACTATAAAGTGTTACGGCTGTCTAGAACTTCAAGTCAGGCGTGGTGGAAAGGTTTAGACGCAGGTACATACTGTAAACAGTAAGAGCCGAAGGGGTTCCCAAATTAAATTTTTATTAAATTATTAAATATTAACATTTTATTTGTACGAAAATAAATACGTAGCATAAAAATAGGCGTTTGTAGACTTTTTTCCCACTTTAAGCCTTTAAAGACGAAGCGTATCTGTTTTATATAAGGACTCAGTGCGTACCGCGCTGTAAACACTCTCCACTTCGGATATAAAAACCAATCTCTTAATGTTTTATAAGGCAAATTTGCTGTTTGTTCTGAGATCCGTACAAAACACATAAACGCAATGTAGGCACCACGTAGAATTTTTTAATGTTAAACCCGGTGGTATGTAAAGTTACCGCTAGGCTTTACAAGGTTAAACTGCCGACGTAGTCTATTTTCAAAGAAAAATCCAATTGTCCGGATTTTCTGCATATCCGGAGGGCTCGCGGTTCCAATTAACCCGGATAATTGGAGTTATACTTGAGAATTCTGTGGAAACTTCTGACTTCTTACTGAGTGGAGTAATTCACCGACTTCGAACGCAGACTACGAACTACAGACAAGCCATTTCACACTCTGAGAGGCTGGCTGTTACAATAAGGTAATACGTTAAGGGAATTTTGTCTTCTTTGAAACCCCCAGATCGCATCCGGAGCCAACCCAGCCTCCTATTCAATGGATACTGGGGATCCTTTCACTCTGTAGATGAATTTTCATGTGCAAAGACATAACCGTAACTTGGCTAATAACAATGGGGGGTATCGACCATGGGTATTCGGAATTTTAATTTACGAAGGAGCCAAGTTAGAAAGAGTGGGAAGATTGGTTTGAGCCAGCCCTTAATATACATACGCCCCTTTCCTCCACTCTCACTCCAAGTTTTTTGTCTCTCTTCAAGTCACTAACCAAAAAACTATTCTTAGAAAAAATGTTGGAAGGGCATCCCCCCCCACTTACGCTTATGTGTGAAGATGATCCATAACACTGTCCATAAACTGTTTATCGGATTTTGCATTGTAAAAAATCTGTATGTTTTGGATATTTATGACTTATTCCACATCTTTTTCACTTTAACACAATTATGGATCCATGGAATGTATGTATGCTACTACATTTGTAACAACACGAGCTTTCTATTGACAGTACGTGCATGGGAATGTATTGTACTCTGTAGTATATATTCCTAAATAGGCCCATGACGAACTGAAACACGTTGTTGAAACGGAAAACACAGGTACTGCCGACATACTATGGCCTGACTGTGTATACTTCAATGGTCGATTTTCTGAATACAGCATGCCAGTCATTTGCAAATACTTACCATTCGTCGTATCACACGCTGCGGCTACTTCTTCTCACAGCTTACTTGTGACATCCGTACGTCTGAAATTAACATTGTCTTCTCTCCATACACTAGTTCTTGAATACACTTCTGAAATTAACTACTCCACACTAGCTTTCGCCATTTCCGCCAAATATTAATGTGAGTGACTGCAATTATCCGTGGCTGCTACACAGCCACGGATCTCCTCAAGTCAAGGGACGTCGCTCAGTTTTAACCCTTGTAAGGATCTATGGAATAAGAAAAATAAAATAAAAAATCATTTTTTCTGCAAAATGACAGGAAACGCAATGGATTGTGGTATCGACGTCAGACAGCACAGTTCTCGGAGGTACTGGTAGAGGTGAGGTTAAAAAAAACTTTTTTTCGACAGAAGTACAGGAAACACTGGATTGCGGGATCGTTGTCTAATAGCATAGTTCTCGGTGGCACGGGTGGAGGCGCGGTTTGGCGAAGTCCCAACTGCCCCGCATCAATGGATGGCAGCACGGGTGAGAGCGTTTCCACGGATTGGCATTGACTTACTTATCTCTAATCCATGGGTCTGAGCGGGTGTCGTAACCATTTCCAGTAGACCTACATTACATGGAGCCATAAGTTTGTCACAGGACAACAGGATGCAGCATAAGTCACAAACATACAAAAATACACAGAATTTTACAGTGCAAAAAATTATGAACATTTTATACAGTCTTATAGTTAAATATTACAGGTCATCTGTACACATAAAAAAACTCATCTATAGAGTAAAACGAGTGTGCATTTAAGTATCTTCTTCATGCTACTTTAAATTTTGCAATTTTATTCTTATGATTTGTGAGATGACGTGGTGCACCGTTGAAAATTCTGATGCCAGAATAGAGTATACTTTTCTGAAAAGAAGATAGGTTGGCAGTTGATCTACGAAGATGGTGCATATTCCTTGTATTAATACTGTGTACTGATGAACTTGTTTGAAAATTTTCTTGATTATTAACAACGAAGTTCATTAATGAAAATATATATTGGCAAGGAACAGGTGAAATCTCTAATTTTTTAAAAGGACTTCTACATGGAGTTCTGGACATGCACCAACCATAATTCTGTTGATTTTCTTTTGTGAAGTAAATATCTTCCTGCTGTTGGAAGAACTACGCCAAAAAATTATTCCATATTTTATAATAGAGTGGTAATACACATGGATTAGAGTTAAGATATGTAAGTGAAGTGCTCTCTGATTGACATCTCATCAAACATGAGACAACACATGCGATCTTTATCAGACATCGTCTGTACAGTGCCTTCGAGTATACTAAACATATGGGCATTAATGCCCATCCTAAATTGGACAATGTTTAGAACGGATTGTAACGTTCTTCTAGAGGGTGGGGGAAATAGAGATGGGTTATATGCACAGGACCTGGGGCTATGCTTTAGGATACAGACAGCCAACACCTTTTCTTTTTAGCTCCACTTCCTGCTCTTAGGCTCATGCTTACTACTCTAACAAGAGATGCCAAAAATCTTGATTTATCTAGATTCAAAGATGAAAAAGACCATATCAGAGAATTACTGCCCAACTGTCAAACTTCCTTCAGCTTCCTTCCTTTGTACTTCTTCCTAAGCTTGCAAATAGCTCTCTCTCTCTGGCCCATATCATGTCATACAATTTCTATTTTCTGGTCAATTCAGCAACTCTGTCCAAATCAAGCTTTTCTAGTATAGAATACCTTGCTTTGCACTTTGCGGAAGAATTTTGAAGGCTGATATTCCCGAGTTCTGCACCACAAGCATTTTCGTTAGCACAGCCAAAAGGAATGCAGGGTTCTGCATTCAAAAATGTTTTGGATGCCATTAGGACACGTTGGAATCTGTTTTAACTAGTTTCTTGACAGTAAGGTAATCTGCACAGGCCACAAGTGGTGACATGGAACTCACAGAAGGGATAGAGAACGCAGCTTCTACAGGTAGTGGTGCCGAACGTGGGTGCAAGTATGAAACACAGGAAGTAGGCACTACCATTCTGTTCAGGTATGTACAGTCAGCAGGTTTAAAATCATCCTCTAAAACACAGTGGCTACAGACCACCTTCTGGCTCAGAATTCTTGGATTCTGTTTATTGTATGGCAGACCCAGACTGTCTGCCCACAGCTGACCCCTACAAAAAATAAATAAATAAAGCACAGAATATAATTAGAGTAATTCACTGGCTCATGTCCTACCATATATTTACCATGGTAGTATATCTGTGATTCAAATTACTGGTAGTCATGTTGAATGCAGTGTATATAGTCAACTACATTCTTTTGTCAATTTGCCACAAGAAATTATATAAAGCAACAGAGTTAGTATGTCATTAGGTATTCACAAAATTGAAAAAGAATGTATCGAATAACACTACACTTTCATTCCATTCTGAACATACAGTATGCATATTTTGGTGCGTAAGACCCACTATACGATACTGTTTGCTCTATGAACAAACAGCTGCATTCTTCACATAACACTGATGAAAATCATCACACTTACCTTACATGATCCCTTGGAAACCTGAAGAATCTCAGATTTTCATTGCTGCTGCTGCTTCCTTTGCAATCTTTCACACAGCAATACTTATTGCAACTCACATTTGACCTTCACGAATGTCATTATTCATTAACCTTTTAAAGTCTAGCGGTAACTTTACGTACGACCAGGTTTAACATTAAAAAATTCTACGTGGTGCCCACATTGCGTTTATGTGTTTTGTACGGATCTCAGAACAAACAGCAACTTTTGCCTTATAAAACATTAAGAGATTGGTTTTTATAACCGAAGTGGAGAGTGTTTACAGCGCGGTACGCACTGAGTCCTTATATAAAACAGATACGTTTCGTCTTTAAAGGGTTAAACATTGTCAGCAAAACATTTTAAATTATTCAGAGGCAATGAACTCTTGAAAGTTGAATTTAATTCAGTAAACATATGTGTGTATTAACAATTTACAGAGCACCTATTGGATATGTTAATTATTTTTTACATAGACTAGATACTATTCTTCAGATCTTATACACTGCAATTTTAGATTTTATTTGTGGGGACATAAATGTCAATTACCTCATTGAAAGTGAAAGAAAGAATCAACTAGATACCGTTACTTTCTTATAACTTATCACGAATCATTAATTTTCCGAACAGAGTTCAAAATACTTCTGTTACAGCCATACATAACATCTTTTAACGACACACCTTGTACGGAAAATTGTTCTATATCTCCTATACTAAATTGTTTGTCTGACCATGATGCTCAATTATTAGAAATTACCACTAGTGTTTCTCAGGTAAAAAGTCAATAATTTAAAACTGTCACAAGCATTACTAAATGCACAATATCAGATTTTCTTACTAAATTAAGCTATGAATCTTGGGATATCATTTTCAATAGTGATGATGTAAATATAATGTTTAACTCTTTTTTAAACATATATTTACAGATTTTCTACTCCAGCTTCCCTCTACGAAAAATCAAAAGTAAGAATAGTAATAGTTGGATCACTTTAGAGATTAAACCTCATGTAAACACAAAAGGAAACCGTATTTAGCCAGCAGAAATAGCAATACAACAGGCTTAAAAAGGGACTAACAAACTATGAAAGTTGACATACTATGGAATAACTGGTAAGGCCAAACTGTCACTTTAACCTTAAGGACATGTATCAAAGTGTTCAAATTACTCACTTTCATCTTAATCACCACACACTTTGTAAGTGGAACAAGATAAAACATGGTGTCCCACAAGGATTAATTTTGGGCCCTCTATTATTTCTCCTTCACGTTAATGACTTGCCCAAGGTTATAGAAAACACAGCCATTGCAATTCTGCTGGCTGCTGATACTAGTACACTAATCACGGGTCCGAACACTACTAAATTACAAAATTATGTTAACACAGTTTTTGGACAAATAAATAAGTGGTTCGAAGCTAATTCTCTCTCCTTAAATCTCATAAAATCCATAAAACTCATTTCATTCAATTCATGAATAAAAGTATATATATTACTGACATGTGCATTAAACATAATGATAAGCAAGTTTCTAATATTACTAATACAAAATTTCTTGGACTGTTTATCAATGATGTATTATCCTGGAAAACACATATAGAATATATTATGCCTAAATTAATTTCAGCCTGTTATGCCATGAAATCAGTTAAACTGTATGTGTCACAGAATACCTTAAAAATTGTTTATTATTCCTACTTCCATTCTCGTGTGTCTTACAGACTACTGTTTTGGGGGCACTCTTCAGACAGTGTAAGGATTTTTAGGTTGCAAAAGAATATAATTAGAATTATGCTGGGCTGTAGAAGCAGAGATTCATGTAGAAATTTGTTCATGAAACTACAAATTTTGCCCCTTCCATCTCAATATTTTCCTTCTCTTCTTCTTCTTGTGATGAAGCATAGGAAACAATACAGTGAAAATTCCGAGGTATATCATATAGACACTAGAAAACACTTTATAACTTTCATTAACCTCTACCCAGCTTGGCAAATTTCAGAAAGGGATTTACTACCAAGGTATGAAGGTTTTCAATGGGCTTCCTGCATATATGAAAGATGCATCCAACAATCCTAACAATTTAAAATAATTTTAGAAGATTTTTATATGAGAATTCATTTTATTCATTAGATGAATATTTTCAAGTAAGTAAGAATATTGGTATGTATTATGCTATAACAACTTGACAGCAAACACTTAAATCTATTTAGAATACGGCCATCCTAACCTTTTATTCATGATATTTCATCATACTTTGTATTATTTTGGTTTTTTATATTTTCTTGCATTCAAAACTTTTATACTACTGTAAATATCTTGATGTAAATAACCATTCTTGCTGAGTATGTATTGTTGCATGGTATGGTATGGTGTCATTTATGAGTATTTTAATAGTACTACAGTCTAATGGTCTTGGTTTATACTCATTAATTTTAAATTTTGTAATTGTTATTACATAACATAAACTTAAATATATTAATATGTTTTTAAAACTATTTTACTGTTATTAATTGCTTAAATGCACTTTACATATTACTGTTATTCTAGCTTTTAAATTAGTAATGAACATGTATTTTATCCACAAAGCTTGAGCATTATACACATTTTGAGATTTACTGTATCAGTCATTATGAACTATTATGATTGTACATTTGTGTAAGGAATTTTATTGGCATATGCCTCTACATAGCATGCATATCTTATATTTGTATTATTGGCATTTTCATATATCTTTGTCAATGACAAATTCTACATCCAACAGGCTTCTGAGCATAGCATGGATTCAAGGACTGTATACATAAATAATAAAAACACTTGGTTCAAAGAAGCACCAATGATAACCTGTTACATCACACTGAAAGTATACTGCATACATGAACAACATATGTGGAAATTCATGGGTTGCTTAAACCCCTAGACGATGGATTCCTGTTTTAGAACTATGATATCTTAAAAATAACACTTCATCTGTCTATTCTTCGCACCCATTTCTTAGTGCAAGCTATCACGCAATCTGGATTAAACAAAACACAAAGTAGAAATACGCAAAGGACACAATAATCTAGCCTTACGTGAGACACTGTTGTACATGGAGCCATGGCATATTTCTGTCTTCAATCCAAGCACTTTTCTTCCTTAACATTTGAACATACAAACACGCTAACGCCAACAAACACTTGATTCCCAAGAAAACCGTGACAAGCATCACGTCACCTTTGCGTATGAAATCAAAGTCCTTGTTCTTCCTAAATGTATTAGTATTCTTTTGAAATATACAAGATGTCCAAATTGCTGGCATTTTCAACAAGAAATACACACATTCTACACATCAGGATTCTGCATGGCTACAGTTGACAACTCGCTCCCGCTGGCAGCTCAGGTAATTTATCAGATTCCTACCTCATAATCTGTGCTCTATCACTCATTCACACACGCACGCGCGCACACACAGGATGGCTCACCCACGGAGAGATATGGAACGCAATTAGTTGGCAAAATTCGCTTCCGTATTTCCACTGCAACTTACACTATCTGATTTAACACATGTTAAGAGTCCCTGCCTGTATTTCATACATACTTATAAATGAATTGCGAATTCAACTGCACAGCATGCTGGTAAATTTACAGAGACCGCTGAGCACCTTCGTTAACTTGTAACCAACGCAGCCGTAAAATCAACATTCATGCACTGTATCTGAGAACAGAATACTGTTTATATTCCACAGCTCCTTCATAAAACAATGCCAACCACTCAGAAAATGTCATGGTTCACTGCAGTATTTGTTTAAAGTATACATATCAATACACAACATACACACAACAGAGGGATCGCGATTCTTACACACATTTCCACATTAATCTAAAATTTTTAATCAGGCACATTTTTGTAGAGTAGGTGTGATATAAATATGTACTCTTAATTTTCATTCGTTCATAGTCCTTACCTCTTCCACCTACTCACAGTAGGTGTCGAGGTTGTTTATTTTCACCTGATCACACTCAGACACACACCACAGTTGGTAGGTCTCCTCTGGACGAGGGATCGGCCTGCCGCAGAGACCTCTACCAGACAATACAAACACTCACAAGAGACAAACATCCATGCCTCTGGTGGGATTCGAACCCACAATCCCAGCAAGCGCTCGGCCGCAAACCTATGCTTTGGACCGTGCGACCACTGGGATCAGCCACTCTTAATAATACTGGCTTAAATACTTCACATCATGATTTAAGGTACAATGTCTATGCACCCACACACAATTTTTCTCATTCTTGCATCCAGTTAAGATAATGAAAGTATCAGTGCTAAGAAAGTCACGAATCAGTTTTAATTGGATATAATTAACATTAATCTGCAGAATTCTCATTAATCCTCCATAACTTCTGCAATAACACATATGTTCACTCATTTACTTTCTTCTAAAATTATTTCTGTGGAATGCAGCTACTCATGTTACTTAATCATTAGGTTGTCTGGAACCAGCATCACATAAACCTTGTTTAATCAGAAACAAAATAACCATGCTTTAGACAAAAAAAATGCCAATTATCATGTGATATTGCTACATGATCACAGTTCATAATATACATAACTTCTGCTTCATTTTCATGCAACAATTACGTTGATTCTTTAATTCCAAGTGCATTTTCTCTGGGTTTTATACTGAAAAATATTGAGAATTCCACTTCAAGAACACAAGAAAAAAAATTACAATATATTACATTCTGTTACAGTACACTGTTCTAAAAAAAAAGTACTGCTGACATACAACTAGAATCGTGCTCCATAGCTAGTGCCACCTTCTAATGTCATCTGAAGTATTGCCAACTATATTTTATGGGTGTGTGTGTGTGTGTGCGCGCGCGCGCGCGCGTTCTCTTTACTAACTCCAGCACCTTACTTTTTAACTACTGCAACAGCCGCATCCACTGCACATTTTCTTGGAGTTATGCACACACTGTTGAAGGCCACAACTTCAACCTTACTGTCGTAACTAGAATGGCATGCAGCTTGCCTACACTAAGCTTCGATGTTATTAGAACAATGTATGTGTCCTTGGAGCATGAATGGCAAATCACAGCATTGGATTACTCATTGCTATTGTTTTTTTGACAATGGGGCAACTTTAATGGCAATGCAGGACCAGCCAGCCTCTTGTAGATTGAATTCATGTGTTTTACCACAAACAAAACTTAAAAACATACCAGATGTTTTAGTCACATCAAGACAAACAAAAACCCTTAACAATATACATGTGACATGCCTGCACAACCAATGTGAGACAGTTAAAATGCATGCACAAGCCCCCAAGAATAGAAATGAAACATTCTCAAGTTTTAAGCCAACTTTTTACAAGAACATACAACACTTATATGTAAAAATGACAACCTACATTCACTCAATCAATCAATCAATCAATCAATCAAGATGATTAAGAAGTACTGTGAACACCTCACTGCCCATGCACAACTTCTCAAATGGATGAAGCATCACTGTATGATCAAAACAAAAGCAGTATTTATCCTCAACCAGATTTCCAGAATCTCCCCAACCTGAAGTTTATCTATGTATTCAGACTTTACTTTCAGCCTCATTCTTATCACTAGTGAAGGGCTTTCATTTACGTGGTGACAACTAACTTGGTGAATAATTAGTAACATTCACATACAGCCATTTCCAGGACACCTTGACCCCACGTCTGTTCCATTATTTACTCTGTATCAGTGTTACCACCTTCATAATACCAAATTACCCTATGCTGTCCAGAGTCAGCGCTGAAAATCAGTGATGCATGTGCCATCTGATGATTGGAACTACCCAGGGGGGAAATGTACTTAATTTTGTTCCAGTTGTTTGCACTTGTGAATATCGGTCCTGTGTGAGTTTGCATTTCACGATACCATGCACAGAAATCTTAAGACATGAAAAAATGTTTCCTATCCCTGTGTTAAGTTTTCAGTTCACTTTCCACATTGTGGCTGCATTCTTGTATGTAAATTGTTGTAATTCAACATAGGATGTTTTTCCCAGAAAAGCAAAAGTTTTGTTTTATTGGTGTTTATAAATTTATTTATACAAAGCAATCCTGTGACTTACAATTTCAGACACTACCATAGTCACTGGAAGTGAAAAAAAGGCCAAAGTTATCTCATGCTAAGTTGCGCACTAATCAAATTCCCCCCACCCAAATGTTAGGTAGTTTATGCCATGTCTGAACAGGAGATTTACACACACGTTGTGTCCTATAACACCAGCATCTAGTCTGTAAAATATCATGTCAAAAGTTATTAAAGTTGCTCTAGATTTGTGTTGCACTTTGTTAATTCTGTTTTTTTGTTTTTGTTTTTAAACTTACACTGACTTGTGCTGACAAACATTCTGGAATGGTTTTATTCAGTTCAAAAATATCAACATGTAAGTCTTAAGGAAAGAAGTGGAACAATACTTCAGACATCAGGAAACTACGTAATTCATTTTTGCAAAATAAGTATGTCTATTCCTTTAGCATAACTTTCATAAAAGGCTAATAATAAATTCTGCCCCTACACTGTTTAAATACTTTACCTCATCTTATCACAACGCAAAACACACAATTTAATGAAACTCTGGTACTTATAAATGAAAATGTGAAGAATCTTCTGTGTTGCAAAATTTATGTTCCAAGTAAGCAAGAACACTCCTGCTGTTATCAGTGACAGTCAAAACTTTAAAGGTTCAGATGGTCATAATTTGCTTTCACATTCATTTTACAAATTTTAGGTCACATCATAAAACCTCACTTCATCACCTAACAGACTGTTACAACAGTAAACTGCAGCAGTGTTCACATTCAGCCACCAGATGATAGCAGTCCACTTCCAAATCCACAATGCTTTGCACCCACATGATCAGTTCCAGCACTGTTATTTTGGCAGTGACTAGAATCACACCCAATCACTGTTTAAAATCACAGTGATCACAAAAGAATTAAAGCAGGGACACCTATAATCAGAAACACACAGTCTTATCTCATCACCACCCACTGTATATTAAACCCGCAATGAAGGCATCACATCTCTACTGCTGGATTTACCACAAAACTATGAATTAACATAACTGTGACTCTTGAAATTGTGTCCTTTTATCCGACTTTTATTTTCCTTTCCAAAACGTGGTCTTTTCTTAATTTCACTGGCTTCATTAGATCACTATCCTGAAAAATCACCTGCATCCTGTCCGTTTTCAATACACAGAATCCCATTTTATTAGCACCATGTACTTTTGCCACTGGATAAAAGGAAAGAATAATGGATCATCACACCACCCTGGGTGGGAGAAACAAATGGAGATTTACAACAAGAAACAGAATAAGAAAAAAAAAACTATTTTTAATCTTCGATATAATTACAAAACTTAATATGAACTCTATAACAAAAATAGAAAGTGGATGATATACCAGATTTGCCAAAATAAATGCCCAGTCCTCAGTTTTTACTTCAAAAAAGGAAAATAATTTGTTCAGCTTCTGTTGATTTCTTCAAAATTATTATTTTTGGTTACATGTAAAATGTGAATACTTTACACTGTATTCCTTTGGTCTCTGGCAGTCTTCAGTTTGTCTTGTACGGAATACTCAGACCTGCTCTCCAATTTGTAAATAAATATGAAAAATTTAGAGGATAACAGTTTTCCTTTCAAAATATTTTTCTACAGTTTGGAGGCAGAGCAGTCAAGTAAACAATGAACTCATCATAACAACAGAACAACAGAAGAGTAGCTGACATGTAGTGACACAAGGTTTCAGTACTACATATTGATAGATTTCCTTGAATTTCAGAACAGTTTATCGAGCTCCACCTGCACCACTCCACTTGCACACAAAATAAAAATACAGTTGCTTGCTGAACACAGGACACATGTAACACACAATATAGATACCGATGACAGCTAGTGTTGCTGAGGTGATGTCATCGGATATTGACACAACTATCATTTCTTCCCACCTGGAAATAAATAACAATTAGCTACTTTGAGAACCCTGACAAGCCCCAGCCCTAGTACCAAATAAGCTGAAGATAATTCTGCCATACACTTATCCATGTTAGTTTCAAATGAGGTGAACAGATTTTTAAAACCCTTGAAGTTTAAATTAATTTTGTAACAATGCCCCATATTTTGGGTATCTTGTGGCCTGCTTAAAACTTATGCTGTGTATGGTATGCAGACACCCTGAAGACACTGCCCAAGGATTTAAATTCCATAATAAGTCCACCAAATGTTCATATTTAAAAAATGCCTGAAGAAAATAACTTGAATTCCAGGTGTAACAAAAAATGGCCACTTGGTTTAGATGTACTGCAAAGGTATCTTACAAACATAACAAAGGCCCCTGCTTGAAATCTGTTCCATTATTTCATAGCAACACCACATAACATGCTCAATCTCAACATTAGTATTATCGTATCACCTCCTTGGTCTCCAAGTGGCTGCTCTTTAACCGATTCATCCTTGAGAATTCTGTGTGCATTTTGTACCTCATTTATACAAGCTACACTATTCAAGTCAATTGCTACCTGCATTTCACTACCTCAACAACACCAGGTTATGCATACAAATCACAAACATTTTATTACTTCTCTCATTTTGGGTCCAATTCCTTTCTTGAGGACTTTGTTTTCATGGACATCACATTTTGTGTTGTACCATATAGTTACACACCATGTTTCAGAATCACAGAAAACAAGAATATTAATGGCACAAGGAATGAGTTTTAAGTGTGTGGAAAGGAAAGAAAGTGAGGATATGGCAACAATTACAAATATGGGAAGCCCTATAAAAAACAACATACTGCACAGTGCAATGTGTGGAAGTAGACATACACAAATGTAGAGAATTGTGAGTACCAATAAGCCTGTCAGAAATGATACAAACATTTTGGGAAGGAAGTGGGGCTTCCTATGTACCTGTGACAGGAAAAACAAAAGTATTTCAAGTATTAAGGTGATGATATTAAAAAGATGTAAGCAGTACGGCCAACACAAGAAATGACGCTTCATCACATAAAACACACCTTTCTTTCCACCCTTCTCACCACCTCCCTTGCCACCACCTCCCTTGTCTCCTCCTTTCGCACCACCTGCAGCTTTCTTCTGCAATGTGAAAATATTGCATTTAATTGTTTATTGTTCTAAATGCGTGTATGTCATTGCAAAATAAAGAAATTCATGAATAAATAAGTAACAACGTACAACCCAACCTCAGCCTTCGGCAGCTGGTGTTCACTGTGATAGGATAATCTTTCAGCATTGCACCCAACCCTGAAAATTATCCAACACCAAAACGCAGTTGTTCATTCTCAGCCTCCTTATATACGGCATAAGAACAGCTTTGAGATAATGCACAAGTCATTATGCATCAAATTTAAACTTTAGGCCACAAGTTTTCGCTTCCCGACAGTTCTCCATAACCCTAAAATGATGTCTGTAAAACAGAGAATGGTTGCTAAACGCTGCAGCCAGTGTAACTCACATTAGGCCAATATAAGCCTCCAAATCAAAATAGTGACTACAGCTATGAAGTGAACATGTATATTATCAGATAACATGTGTTCAAAAATTATTTAGGAAGAAAACTTTTTCTATTACTACTATTGCAGTCATTTGGAAGTCCACTGCCTCTTTGCATGTACGCATATAAGTGTGTCCAACAAATTAACATCACCTGCATAACCAAATGTCGATGTGGCCCATTCAATTTCAGTCCATCATGGTTTTCTTAGACGATGATGATGCATTCCAAAGCAAAGTTGAAAAGCAATGGTGATTTAAAACCATTTTGAATTTTATCTCAATGCAGACTTCACTACAGGTTTCATTTAAATTGGTCTCATTAATTTGTTTAGTACAAATAAACAGAACTTCTTTCGAACTGTCAGGCAGCTGTTAGTTTGCTTGGGCTGTGAACAGAACCACTCAAACTTCATTCACCTTAGGCTGACTGACTGGACATTTACTGGGGCTTTTCCCTTTACAAATGCAACTACCCTCACTGAACCACCTACACGTGGAGCTTTCCACTGGTAGTTCTCCACCAAACTCTGCAAACCCCCCCCCCCCCCCTTGCACTGTAACCACACATTTCAATTCATGATACCATAGTGTACAATTCACTTTTCACACTGAGACATCATCTTCCAAAACTGTGGCATCAGTGTAACTGTTGACACAATAAATGGTTGGTCATTCCACAAGGATGCTATCAGCATGTTTACATTCACTAATTTTCTACCAAGTGTCAGATTTAACTAGAACCAAATAAAACATGATAGCAGGTGTGCATGATAACTCGTGACAAGATTCATACGCTAATTTGTTACTATACTTTAAGAAAAAAGCATTTTCTGCAGTAAAAACCAGTGGCCCTTATTTACAGCAGTGGCAAGTACTGCAGGAGTAACCAACCACTTAAGCTTCATTACTTGTCCAGTTTTAATACCTTTGCTGAACTCATTTCAGTTGGCGGGTAGGTGGGTGGGGATGGCAGGGGAGGTCTTTGCATCATTCTGAATTCAATACTGAATAGCAAAGGTGAGTTCTGCCAATTAACTAAACACACGCTACACATGCATGTTTTACCAGTCCTTAAATCAGATGGCTGGATACTGAATTGAATGTCACCTACCTCTTCCCCTTTTCCTCCACCAGCACCGCCGCCACCACCACCACCACCTGCCCCAGCAGCAGCACCACCACCACTACCACCTCCTCCACCACCACCTCCACCTGGAAATAAAGAAACAAACTGAACAATGGATATATGAAATTTACTGGAGTTATGCATACTACACTCCCAAAATGTTGGGGTAAACTATCTCTTGAAAGACAGCCCTTGGAATGCGAAGCAAGCAATTTTTGGCCCGTCAAAATGTTCTCTATTGGTCATTTTTAAGCAGAAACGGTGGACCCACTTCTTCTGTCCCTTTTGTTGTATGTGCGAAACGTTTCACGATGCTGCATGACACAGCGGACAGTCAGCAGCAATCCCAACACCCTCGATCAGGGATTCACCAATGCCTGGTGGCCACCGTGACTAAATTTTGTACGGTGGCACCTAATATAACAAGATCATAATTATTGCAATTTTACCCTTTACACAGGTACAACTATGTGTACTATCGAACACAAACGCCAGGTAACAGGGATTCACAGGTCACTCCAAAAGTGTGGGTCCTCAGCATGGAAATCACTTCTCATTACCCTTCTGGTGCCTAGAATTTGAAGGTGGCTCCCAGATCTTGGAAAATTAGTATTTGCTGATGAACAGGAAATTCTTGACCCCATGGAATTTCTTTAGGATCCTACGCGTTTCCCCCACATTTTATAATCCATGTTTTGACAGGATTATTGCGTCTGGTTTGGACTGCTACATGGCAACACAATTCCTCGTTTTTCTAAAATGCCCTTCAGCGAACGCGCACTTCACACAGATCCACTAACTCATACTTACTGCGCAGAAATCATGGCGCAGGAGGCAGCATGTCCGCCACCCCAACGGGCCCAAAAAAACCGTTCGAACAATACGCCATTTCTCTGCCGCACCCAATACCGCGCCCCACGCGTTATCTACAACGTTCTTGGCACTCCTTTCTTGGACAACACGCTTATTCCTAGATGTCTACGGCGTACAATGTTACTTCGTCAGAAAACATTACCTGTTCTGTGATCATCATGTTCTCATTTTTTCCTTCTTCCTAACTCACGTACGTCGTGAATTCAAATAGAGACGGCCTACAAGCTTCAATATGTTGCATATCGTAGAGTTTATAATAAAAGCGCGCCCCCCCCCCCCCCGGGGCGCGGTGGAACAGCGGCGTCATGTTTTCTGTTCCATCTTCAATTAAAAAGACGTTCTTCAGATTGGTTTACCGTCACCGTGCAATGGTGGAAGCTAACGGAGATCGGGAATTGTATAACGGCTGTCGGCGTTACAATTTCGGATACGACGGCAGCGCCAGAACATAAAAAAGAATACTGAGGTGGCGCTAGTGGGCCTCCCAACACGGCGGCCACACGTATTTTTGGATCAGACTGTTGGCACGTAAATGCGAAGGTCGTGTGCGATGCGACTTACACATGTCAGAACCAAAACAATACGTTTATGTTACGTGTACGACGACCAAATCGGTGGTTCCGTAATGTGAGAAAGGTGGCTGTATCGAGTTTCGGTTTTTTTTAAATAAATCACATGGGGCGCAACAGACGGACGTGTCACTGTCAGGTTATATTACAGCAGTTTCATTGTTAAATCCAAATATCGTTTAACCCTTTAAAGACGAAGCGTATCTGTTTTATACAAGGACTCAGTGCGTACCGCGCTGTAAACACTCTCCACTTCGGTTATAAAAACCAGTCTCTTAATGTTTTATAAGGCAAAAGTTGCTGTTTGTTCAGAGATCCGTACAAAACACATAAACGCAATGTGGGCACCACGTAGAATTTTTTAATGTTAAACCTGGTCGTATGTAAAGTTACCGCTAGGCTTTAAAAGGTTAGAATAAATTCATAACTGGACCACGCATCTAAAACCACGAAAGTGTAATTTACCATTTTTGACTCATTCCTTAAAATCCAATGGAAGAACAATAGTACAGTTAATCCTCGATAATCCGGATCCGCGGATGGTCCGGACAACGTTGGGCGAACTCCAGCCCAGTGCAATTACATAGTTAAAAGCTCGATGATAAACTCTCTGTACCACTATCCCAGGTCGAAGAT
>BLKM01006491.1:529207-545015 GCA_013340265.1 Coptotermes formosanus | reverse complement strand
GGGGGGAGGAGGAGGTTGTGTGCTTAAACGAACATGAAAAGCCGCAACAAAGTCCAAGCCTTAAACTGCTGCACCCTCCATATACAATTCGACAATAAAGACCGACACAATACACATTATGAAATGGGGAGCAACCGCAAATTTAATATTCTTCCGTTTCGCCCAAGCCAGGCCATCACAGGGGACTTGAGAAACACAAAGCAGTACTTATTATTGACTTGAAGTCAGCTGACCTACTACTACAGAGCGTCAGGGTACATTCATATATCGCCAAAAGCGATAAAAACGTTCCAATATCCCCCCCCCCCCCCGTTTCTGATATATTTATTATATGCCAAAAGAAGGGTGATCTGGTGTAGGCCATAGGTCTCCAAACCGCGACCGGCCAGCTTGTATTACGCGGTCCGCCGCCACATTTCTAAATTTCGTATATGCAATAAAGATTACACAATTTAGGTAGTTACGTATACTTCTATTTTTCCACGTGCGGCCCGCGAACCAGCCCACAATAACGGGTGTGGCCCCTTGCCATAAAAAGGTTCGACGGCCACGGTGTAGGCCAGAATCATTCATCACGATTGTACGTTCAATTACGTAATAATGAATAAAATGTTAAAATGGGAAAATATGTTGTCTGTAGTAATCTGTGTCACAGGTCACATTCTTAAAAATGTTCCTAGCAACGTAAACGGTTTTCTGTAAACTGTGGATGTACAGAAATAAACAGTTGTATGAAATATAGCATAACTCCAATTATCCGGATTAATTGGGACCGCGAACCGTCCGGATATGCAGAAAATCCGGATAATTGGATTTTTCTTTGAGAACAGGCTACACTGGCAGTTTGAAGTGGAAAAAAATTTCTACAAATGGCTACTTTTAGGCTACATATTCATTTATGTAAAAGTAAAACATTAATACATAATTCGTTATATGTATTTGACAACTGGGGGAAAAATTTAAGCCATAAAAAAGACGCAGTAAATTACAGCAAAAGAATGTTTAACTTACACGCTTACTTGATGAAGTCAAGGATATATCGATCCGATAACCGTCAATTTCAAGGCAAATTAGTTTCGTGGAATTCTTGAGAAAGTTAACTGAACGGCCAAGCCGATCCCGATAATTGGGGTTATACTGTACGTCCAAGTTACAGGGAACAAGGAATCCCACAGATCCTCTACTCACCACTACATTTGTCTGTTAATTAAAACTGTGGGTGTTTATTTCAAAGCATCATCCACAGAACGTTTAAAAACGCAAAACCGTATTTTTAATAACAGGATAGTATGCAATCCCATGCCCACGCAGTTCCACGCTTGGTACTGGGTTCATCAAAATACTGAGTTTATTAGAGCACTGAAAATTTGTGAAGAACATCAAATAAAGAAATGTGTGCTTCACGCTTACGACGCACAAAAAAAAACAGAAAATGCTTACATGTTCACAGACGGAACTTTACAGCATCGCAGCAGCGTTGGATTCATTAAAATTGTTACAGCCACTTACAAGGCAAGCACGTGACCAGGGCATACAAACATGTCTAGGGAACAGAATAGGCCCTCCATAGAGGCACGGAGGATTGTATTTCTTTTCCATTCCCTTGACCTTGATATCCAATGTCGATTCAAAACCGAAATTCGTGGTTCTCGCGGTGATCACAAGATAAGTCGCTGGTTAGAAACGCTGCATAGAACGTACAGCTTTCACTTTCGGAGTCGTATTCATGCGTGTGTATAGCATAACTCTAGTTTCCTGCTGGCCCTTCCAAACAGGGCACAGTCTAGCTTGGTTTTGGGCCCCGTTTCTACTCACAGCAACATTCACTGTCACTGCCTTTTAGGGTCCTTTTAGTGCAGGGTCTCCTTTTGATGAGAGGAGAAATTTGTCACTGAAAACATACAGTATGTCCGCCGCAGATGGGCCGGGATAGCGTGGCCGGTATAGCCACTCGCTACGGGCTGGGCAGTCCAAGGTTCGAATCCCGGTAGAGGCAACGTTGTCGGCAACCGCCCAGACCGGCCCTCGGACCCACCCGGCTTCCTATACAACGGGTACAACATCTCTTTGCAGGAGGTAAATCATCCGGGGCGTGGCGTTGACCACCCAACCCCATCTAACGCGGAGGTTCAAAAAAGAGTACAGCGATACCACCACTCTCCCCCTGGGCCTTCATTGCCCGTTTTGGGGTGTACCTTTACCTTAAGACCGCCGCAGAGGAGCAATACACGACACGTGTCGCCGCACGCCCTAGGGCGTACGGGCAATACCGTATCCTGTTGGAGGTTGTCAAATTGCACCACGTAAGCGCGCGCCGGCACAGCATATACTTCACCGCTGACACGGGGCCATACGAGTATCACTACAAAACCGTGCGACATTCAAGGTTCTCACAAAGGTGGTGCTCAAGACGGTACGCTTCTGTGATGTGACGCCAGTCGTTCGGTGCGTAGTTCCCTTTATCCTCAGGGTCAAGCGCTTCAATAAAAAGCCACTTGGACTACTTGACCCTGAAGATGAAAGCACCACGATGCTTCGAAGCGTCGGAAACTACTCGCCCAACGACAAAGGGTCACATCCCAGAAGACTCCGACCCTCAATGAACACCTGTATACGCACAACTTTGCAGAACACATGAAGTGGTCCTCTGTCAGCGTGAACTTGTATGAGTTCTGACTGCTGCCCGCATAATTTACTTACATACCCCGACGAAGACACATGGGCCTTAGACGGATGAGGCAACAGGGGATGCAAACTGCATAATGAAAAGCTTTATGACCTGTACTCTTCACCAAATATTGTTTTGAGCGATCAAATCACGAAGAATGAGACGGGTGGGGCATTAAACACGTATGCAGAAAGAACAGGTGCATACAGGATTTTAGTGCGGAAACCCAAGGGAAAGAGATCACCTGGAAGACCTAGTAGATGGGGAGGATAATCTTAAAACAGTTCTGCACAATAAATAGCATGAGCGGCGTGGATTGGAATGATCTGGCTCAGAATACGGTAATGAACCTTCGGAATGCATCAAATGCGGGAAATTTCTCGCCTACCTGAGTAAGTGTTAGATTTTCAAGAAGTATTCTGCACCATACAGTCCAGTTAATTAGAGAGGCAAGGAATTCTGAAAACCACATGTCACTCCCGGGCCGCTGAGTGCCTGTCAAACTACCAACAGCGCGGAAAAATTGGTTCATTAGCAACCACAGTTTCCATACGTGTTTGCCACAAACTCCTGCAAGGCAAACGCTTGCCTTTATTGACTCCGTTTTGTAGAGGGTCAGTCTAATACTGGCGTTTAATCGCTAATTTCTATATATTTACTCAATTCGTACGTGCCAAAGGTCTCAGTATGGTTCTATGTGAAATCTCCATGTTTTCTTCCTATCCAAGATGGCACATAAATATTTTATGTTTACGGGGGGGGGGGGGTTTCCATATATTTCGCTGAAGTTTGTCCTCAGGCAGTCTACATAACAACCTGTTCGGCCGATGGCTTACAAAACATGTAACACACAGTACAAGAACCAAATGGTGAGTAAATAACGAGGAACTTACTAATTTGATGTTAGTCATCTCCATTGGTTTGTATAATATACGAATGAATAGGGTCCCGTCTTACAACCAACAATTCTTTTATTAAATAGAAGTTAAAAGTATAAAAACATATACAACGACCGGTTTCGGCACTAATGTGCCATCATCGGGTTTTTTTTTCAAGTAACACAGTACCCAAGTTTACATTAGTTGTTGTACATGTACATGCAAGCCAATTGCTCTTTGAGAGAAGGCCTTCTCTGTATATTAGACATTAAAGTTTTATAAAAAATCGTTAAAATGTTGTGTTGAGTTATAAAGTTGTGGTTTTTTTTTGTGTCGTAGGGTGTTAATTGTGGAAGTTATGATGGTCTTACTTCTTTGGTATCCTGTAGTCTTGTTTATGTAGATTAGTTTTGTTGTCTTCTTGGCTGGACTCCTTTTGCTATTTTTGTTGTTCTGCAGGTCTTTCGGGGATGTAGGTTGTTTATGTTGAATTGGTCCTTTCTTCGTAGTGTGTTTTATTTACGTTGGTTGGTTTTTTTGTCTTCTTGGTAGGGATGTATTTTTTGTTATGATGAACTACTTCTGTGGTGTCTTGTGGCTATTCGAGGAACTTCCTAGGAGTGATATCATGAATACCATCCACAGCAGCCCGTACCGCCTGGCATGAGAAAATTCCGTCACCGCATGAATCTTCAGTGTACAAGGCACCATTTAAAGGTCGCCAAGAGACGCGTTGCCTCCCGTTATAAGCTTGTTACACCATGCAGTGAAAATGGTGGGTTGTTTTACGCATATATTAGTTTTGCGGTTAACACCTTTGTGTCTGCATTAGATCTAGTCCGAAGAGTGCTGTCTGTATTGTCTCAGCAGGGCCTAACGAGGAAGCAAGCTATTGCAATTTATTGCCTATCCAATTTGAAGGAAAGTTTACAACAAGGGAGAGAAGACTTTGTCACACCGATTCCATCGTGACTGCAAAAGTCTTCCGCCATACAAACATGGCACATGGAATCGGTTTCATGTTTGTTGTCGTTATTCGGTTGTTTGGCATAAAGAGATCGAGTTTCGATTGTAATTTCTTTGGCTGTAAGAATTTCCCTCAACATGGTACTCTTAGGAAAATGCATTTTAAGGCAACAGACGTATTTTCGTAGCCGAACTGATAGCCGTGGAGCGGGCGAAATCGCTGCTCATACGGACCTACGATGCCACCCGCTCTGCACCACCACCACCACCACCACCACCACCACCACCACCACCACCACCANCACCCGCTCTGCACCACCACCACCACCACCACCACCACCACCACCACCACCACCACCACCACCACCACCACCAGCAGCAGCAGCAGCAGCGTGACGTCATGAAGTAGGCAACCTCAACATCCACGCGAACTTCTTCGTGTCTCACCGGTATGCGCCTACTTCGAGCGGATTTCTTGTTTCGAATATGTTGGCATGTATTCGTCCGACCGAAGGGGCGCAATCGGCTCAAACACGCCCACGGACTTAACCCTCTTGCAACAGGGCCAACGATATATGGCTAGGAACACAGACACGCGAAATTAACCCTTTAAATACGAAGCGTATCTGTTTTATATAAGGACTCAGTGCGTACCGCGCTGTAAACACTCTCCACTTCGGTTATAAAAGCCAATCTATTAATGTTTTATAAGGCAAATGTTGCTGTTTGTTCTGAGATCCGTACAAAACACATAAACGCAATGTGGGCACCACGTAGAATTTTTTAATGTTAAACCTGGTCGTATGTAAAGTTACCGCTAGGCTTTAAAAGGTTAATATATACCACCCTGAGCCGGTTTCGCTACTTCTCACAGTCACAACGTTTTAGCCCACAGTCCATACCGAGCTGTACAATCCGGATCTTAAGGCTTTTTACGCCACGTTGAAGGGTTACTGATTTCAGACGTTTCGAAGAACACCACCACCACCTTCAACGTTCAAGCAGTCCAAAGACATGGGTCTTAAAAATGGCTAACGATCAAGCGACTTCCCCACCCAAACTTCCTGCATACAAAATCATATCGATTAACCCGTCATTAAGTTCAGTCTCCACTACACGGGTCACGTGACGTGTAACCAAATGTGAGAATCGCCCTCACTGAACTGTGAAGATTAAGTTACTCGGTATGGCGTCGTCAGGCTCTGTTTCAGCGTTCTCCTGCTACGAACTGAGGAAGAACACGAATGTCAGTCAGCAGGCTTCTCTGGCTGGATTCCAACCAGATAAATCCCGACGCTTTCCTGCTGAGCTAATGTCTGGCATATGCAAAAAACATAACAAATCTGCGGCATTCTTTTCGTAGCATTCTCAGGGAATTCAAATCGTTAACCACAAATTCAAAGAATAAATATTTCAATGCCAGCTTTTTATTCGGCTAGGAAGTGGAAACGACCCGCCCGGCATAGTGACGCTGCTATTCTACACGTAACCTATGGGTTATCTACGTGCAAAGCAGATAAACTGCTGTAACGACCGATGTTATTACAAACTCCAAAACTACACTGTAAACATCTCACAGTGAAATCACAAATCCGCAACCCCGAGTGTCTCCAAGTGCGAGGTACGTTTTTGTGCAAAGCTTTGTTCTTCTGAACTTCTAGCGAAAAGAAAATGCGACCTTCAAAAGTCCGTCATTTACAGTGTTTACACTTACACGATACGCAGCGTCATATAATGATATGTTAACCGCATCATACAATAGGCCATAAATAAACTCGATGTATTGATCTGCAGTACTGTACTAAAAGTCTGGGTAACAATGCTCTAAATATGACTGCACTTAACGCAGAAGTAACCTTATGTCCGAATGTGCTGAAAAGTCCCCGCTGTGCAAGCTAGGCATGCAAACTGCGGTCAATATGTGTGAAGTTCTCACATTTCACTGTTTTTCGATAACTATCCGAGCTAAACTCTGCAGCACGCTCGCTGGCCAGGATGTCCAAAACCAAAGGCAAACACAACATGGCCAATGGCCGGCCACCTGTTCGAGCAGATGTGAGAAAACAGTTCGTTATACAGGTAGGTAAGATTCATAGTGTTGCCCAAGCGTAAGAACCGCCTTGCTATGCTTGTGTAGGTGGCAAAATCCCACGCTATCGCCTTGTCGCTGCCACAAAAAAAAAAGCCTGAGCCAAGCTGGGGGCGCTTGTCATCTCGTATTAATAGGAGCCGGCCGCATGCGGTCTCACCACCTAAGCGCGTGTGAAATGTACACAGTTGAACGACCACCGTTCACTTTCAAGTACAGAGAACGGCTCAAAACTCCCGAACGGCGGGTTCAGGGCTGGACAAAAAGCACACACGAACACTTACTTTCTGGCGGTATGAGGCTTGTTGGGTTGTAGGATTACACAACCTTGTCTCACCGCGCGCCGATCAAGAAATGTGTGATTTGGCGCAGTGCCACAAAGCACTTTTAAACATACTGTTAACATACCGAAGCATCGAATTACGTTCGTTGTATTCATGTTCATATTAAATACAATGAGATGTACAGCTTCATTAAGAAGTAACAGTGATTCATTCATGTCTATTCCCGACAGAATTTATATGGGCACGATACTCATTACAGTCTCGGGGACCGAACGGTTTACACGAGCCATTTCGGAAACGGTCGGCAGCCTGCGGGCCACACGATACTCACCACTCGTTTACATCAAGTAGGAACACAGTCAATATAACGAGTGTTCTAAAAATCCCAAGCAGTTCATGGAACTGCTTCACATAACATTAATGTGACGCGTTTTCCCACAAAAAAAAATCCCAACCATTACTTGATATTATACAGACCACGCATTATTCTTATAATGGGTTATATATACCAACAAATGTACACCAGACATAAATCACACATAAGTACTAGTAAACTCCTACATGTTTCAGCACCGAGGTGCCATCCTTAGGACGTTACAGAGGAGCATAAACACCAACACATCAGCCTTGGTAGTACAACGCCCAGGATTAAGATACTTAAAACATAAAAATCATACCTTACAAAATGGCAGGTATAAAGGTATACTCTTCCTTAGTATGATAACCTCAATGTCAACAGAACTGTAATTTTATTTATTTTGTAATTTATAATTTTAAGTATCCTAATACTAGGCATTGTGCTACCAAGGTTACATGTCGGTGCTTATACTCTTCCTATTTGTAACTCCCTGAGGATAGCACCCCAGTGCCAAAACATGTAGGAGTTCACTAGGACTTCTATATGATTTATACCTATAACCCAACCAACTAATCCTGACACCATTCTGCAGGATATTAACAGAAAAAAAAATGGTTACTTCATTTGGGACAATGACATGGTTTACATGGCGTATTTTTCCACGACTGCACCAGGACAGCTATTTCAAAGAATGGTTGCTGCATCGCAGACTGTGGCCTCCTAAATATTTACATGTTAATCGGTGCTGTAATTTCTGATGTACAATGACAGCTTATATGAACAACCCACATTATTTGCAACTGACAGAAGATATTCATGGGCAGGTTGCTAATATTTCAGTAAAGGACATCAGTCACGTCACAAAATATTTTCGAATAAGGTAGGTGGTCTGCTTAGAAGCTGGAGGTGTGCACTTTTTGAGACTCCTCTATGAAACTGCAGAGAATATATGTGCTCTACATTCCTAGCTGAAGTGTCTTCAGATGAGATGCTTCCTGTCAGAGTTGCCATGCACACAGAGATTGTAAAAATACTCTTGCAGGTTTTTGTAACTGTGGATTTATCCACAGGAAGCGCAGGCCAATAACAGTATCTATCTGAGGCACAGCACAGATCTGCATGCGACTTATTAATTGCACTCATCTGTTGTACCACCTGGGATTCTTATACTGCTTAACATACACACATTGCTGACAAATAAGTATGTGGCTGTTCCCTATACGAATAATTAATTAGAAGCAGAAGATATAATGTGCACTAGTACTATAATTTAAACATCTATTCCTTTTTGTTAAATCTACAGACACTTAAAAACACTTACTTCAACAACGGCATAACCTCCTTCCAACCCACCAAAACAAACACAACATTTCATTCAAATGCTTCAACCTAAAAGTTTGCCCACCTCTGGGTTATAAGACACAGAAATGGCCAATAGTCTTGGAAGTTATGTTCCAACAAAATACACAGTAAACAATACATGGTGCCCTTTATCCTGTCAACCTGAGTATGGCAGCAGATGTATATTTATAAATGACACATGAAAAGTGAGTGGCTAATATTATAGTTTCACTTACAACTCTCAAAAATATTCTCTCTAATAATCAAAAATATTTATAGTTGTGCTTCAGTAATTAATCCGGATTTTAAATCACTTTTATTAGTCACTGTGTGTGTGTGTGTGTGTGTGTGTGTGTGTGTGTGTGTGTGTGTGTGGGTGTGGGGGGGGGGGGCACCACACAATTTTCAACCAGAACACACTATTCAAGCAATGGTCAGTAGTGTCCAGTCTGTGTATGAGTAGGGACGACTATATATGCTGACGGGAATACGCTAACACTGGAGCAGTTCATGGCAGTCCTTCAAACCTATCTCTTGCTTCACATAAGGGATTGGTTTTATGAAGACCCACATTTTCATGCAAATGGAAAACCATGTCATTAAGCCAGTCACAAAATTTTATTCCAAGATGTCAACTTTACAGTACTTCTGTCCCCTGGTAGCCACCGAGATATGAACCTGACAGATGATCTACAGTCTACTATCAAGAAAAAACTCATAAAAAACAATATTCACAGCCGGAATTGGCCTGATCAAAAGACTAATAGAAATTTGGCACCAGCCATATATATTAAGCAAAAGTGCATAAGTGATGGAATGCATGCCAACAGAAACAAAATGTGAAATTTCAGGCTTAGACAGCAGGCCTCCTGGATATCCACATCTTCTGGGATATCAGACTGTATCATTAAGTGAGCAGTTTCAATGTTTCAAAGAATCATAGTTTCTTAACCCTCACAGCCAGGATTCCTTCACCCTGAAGATGAAGAACATAGCACCACATCCCTGAAGCTGTGGATATTCAAAATCAAAACACTTTTACAAAAAAAAATGGAAAGGGGGGGGGGAATGAGCACTAGTTAGATCAATCTGGATATGTTAATGTTCCAACAAAAATTAACACATTCTCAGACCCTTAATTTGGCCCTATCTAGTACTTTTAGAATGTTATCTACCATGCTACAGAAAAATCTGCTGAGGAGTGGCTTTATTTGCATTGTACTATACAAACAGCAGATAAAAAACGACTGCAGCTATCCATGTAACACCGTCTACAACACTAACATCATTCATCGGGAACGCAGCCATAAATAAAACTGCTGGCATCGTAATCATTTATACTATACCAATGACTGCTCCGTTCCTAAAATCAGTGTTACAACTGATGCTGGAAGTCACGATTTTTTCCAAAATAAACATACTGACTTTGGGCCAAACAGATGTGCTCGCTTCATAGACCACTCTGAGCAAAATTCATTCATTTTTCTTCGACTTGTTTACATTAACGGTAGCATCATACATTCAGTATCAAAACCGTATGATGGTGTACGAATGTATGTCAGACCTAGTCAACGTCCGAAACACACATCTACTCAACATAACCAGCAAACGGTACCGAATCCGTAGTGTCTTACGTATTCACTCAACTAAACGAAAAAACTATGGCGTCGGCATTTAGCGAAAGTGACGAATCTTAATCTCGTAACATCGGTACCTGCTTTCACCGGTTCGATTAACTTATCAATCGCGCTCCGGTAACTCGTTTTGAACTCCGTTCCAAGCTGCGAATCGAACTCATTTACATTTATTAACTGATCTTCACAATGAAGGCGATATTTAAAACTCTGTAACCCACACAAGAAAATTACGGAATTTGTAATATATTCCCCGCCATCTTTTTTACCCGGTCACACATACGCAAGCTTCGCTTATCGGCTCGACATTTTCAGAGTGAAGCCTACGAAGATTTGTTCGATTCTTATCCAGGCTCCATAACGTGAATATTCTGTAATCATACACACAACGGTACTGCAAAACATACCTGACATTAATCCTTACCTTTTCCTTTGGCCATTACTATTCAGCGAATATATCTGCGTAAGCCGACAAGCTTCCTGCGAATGTAAACTACGACGCACAACACGACGCTACAACCGGAAAGCACTGAGCCCGTGTCAATACTAGATGTGAGCCCCGGGCACATCTACAGCTGCACACGAGTAACGAAAGTAGTTCCGACGGACTTGCAGCTGCGCAGTGCTGGTACTAGATAATATAGGTTACGTACAGTACAACAGTTATAACAGGAGTTTACCCAGATAATTATAGCCTATCGAAAGTGGCAGACGCTTGTTAGCGATCAACATTAGTATAATAGGTAACTATAGCAGGATAGCAATAGCATGAGTTGCCCATGTCAACTATAGCAATTAATGTTACAGAAAAAAAAAGGCAGACTGAAATTAGTCATGTGGTATCTGATGCCATTTCACAAAGAAACTGTCAACCAAAATCTTCTGACCATTCTTTAACATGCTCAAATACCCCGCCTCTGATTTCAGACTCATTCCTCTATCAGCCTCAACCATTTCCTTAACCTCTTGACAAGACAAGGGATTCATCTCGGTCATTCTTAGCAGTCACCATTCATGCTTCCTCTGCTACCTTCGATGAAACTAAAATCATTCTAAAACTTGTGTTCTGGGCTTACATCACCATCATATGTAGAATTCAGCATCTCATACATGGGTTTGCAATGCCAACACAAACCTAATCTCCACATTTATAATAAATGCACAGACACAATTTAACAAAAGCCACCAACATGCAGGCACAACTACTCAACATCTTAAAGTTATGTGAGCCACAGATATATTTCCAAAGACCACCAAACTTCCAGCTTAGCCATATCTCCTGTCAAAAAATAACCATTCAGAATTTTGGAGTTGGATTTCATATACATTTTTTGCAACATATGTTAATTTATAGTGAAAAGATATTTGACAGACAACTCCAACAAACACCTAACCACTTCAACACTGTTTAACACTAACTATCTTTTTTAAACAAAATGTTGTATTGATTTTATTTTATTGCACTAAATTAAAATTAGTTACATTTCCATCTTATTTAATATCACTGTAAGTATTACAATTATTACAAAATATTAATGTAACATAGGCTCCATAATGTTGCATTATATTAGGTGGTTCTATGGCAGTTTCCATCAAAGAAAGATGCTGCACATAAACCATTCAACTACAGTTTATATTTAGTCAGCTACTTCATTTCAGAGAATTATTATAATACATAATATATTACAAAAAATTATATCACATGTAAGAACAGTTTAGTTACATAAAAAGGAATTCTTGTTATCTAGAAACATCTGAAATATCTCCACATTTTGATTTACATAAATACTGTTAAGTCATACTGGAATGCTGTCAACAATGTGCATATTAATCTTCTATCAGTGGAAGATCTAAGGTTGCTAGTTTCATGGGGAACAGCACTGCCAAATCAAGCGTTATGTCTCTTAGTCTTGTCACAATTTCATTTTGAATTCTCAGCATGAATTGTCAGAATTTTGCAGGCTGTGCACTACTGCTCACCATGTAGCATTCCACATTTGTCACATGACCTCTGTTGTAATGTTGGTATCACTATTAACCCTTTCACGGCTGATGTTCATCTAAGAACATACAAAACTCCAGTTCCTACTTCACAGAAAGCAGTCCAATTCATCATAAAAATTAAGGAGATAATGATGTTTGGGCAAATAATGTTTACTGTATAATACAAAACACATAAATGCACTGTGTGGACACAAAGTTTCTTAACATTAGAGCATGTAATACATACAGGTACAGCTGGGCTTTAAATGCTTAATTATGGAATGTGTTCCCATGGTAGCTGGGACAAAATAAAGCAAGAGAAAGAAAAAGCAAGAAACTTTTTCATCGCTCATCACTTAGCCTGTAGAAGGGTAAAAGGTCACCCTGTAACATGCCATGAAGGCACACAGGCGAAATAGAGGTATAGCTCTACCCACACACAACATTGGCACTACAAGGGGTGACTGTTCAATTCCACACACTGGCCACTTTACGCCTGAGAAAGAGACCCAGCACACATTGTACAGGAGGCTCACTTGGTCTGTATTCATTTTTCATCATATGTTTACTGCTCTCACCCATAAAAGGTGCATTTGGTGGTCTCTTCTTGTCAATCTGTTCTGGCCCCTGCTGTGATAAATGTTCCTTTTGTAATTTGTCATATATATATATATCACATTTACCAAAAAATAAGGTGACCTCCTTTCACAATCTTCAATTTCCAGGCAAATACCTATATAGGCCGCAATTTAACTTTGTGAACAATTACAAGGCTCCCCCCCTCTCCCCCATTTTATTAGGGGATGAATCAGGAAAAAATTCTCACCTTATATTGAGGTAAATATGTTTTGTGTGTGTGTGTGCGCCCGCGCGTGTACATTTGTCTGTTGTGGTTTACAGTAAAAACCAAGATATTACTACCAGTTCTACTAGTAGAAACCATAAATCCATAAGTACATAGGAATTAGTACAGCTGTTCATAAAAACCCAAACCAAAGTTGAAAGAGCTAGTATTATTTACAGCTCCTTTTAGTAAAAGTACTACCTATCACACCTTCACGTGTCAGCAATAGCCCCCCGTTTTTTTTTTATTGCAAAGAAACATCGCACATTTATTATTGACATTTGATTAAGCTTACAGGTATAGGGCATGTCAAAAAATGCTACGAACCATAGTAATCAAGTTTCCTTTCTTTCTTAAATTTAATGAGTTCCATGTCTGTGCACTACATTATACAAAAACACTAATCACCAACAAATGCATAAAGAGTTTTTTCATCAATCCTTTCTTTCTCTGTTTTTTTTTGGGGGGGGGGGGGTAAATTTCTACTAATATCTGTAGGCCCTGCATGTTAAAACCTTCTTGAAAAGAAACTGAAACTGGTAATACAAAAAACTGTATGAAAGGAAACACAAATTGAACATAATGTAAAAGAAAATACATAAATATTGCACAACAAATGTGGACTGCAGTACACATTGCAAATGAGTTCTTTTTCACTTGCTTTCCAGGAACTGTTATTGTGACACTCAGCTACACAGAGTGGTCTCTTTCTCACACAAGCACAAATTTTGAGGCACAGCAGTGCAACTTCATCTGCACAGCATCAATTTCAATCACATAAAACCATTTGACCCTTCTGTAAAGTAGTGTTTGTCATTTTGTGACCAGCAGCTTCAGCATTTTTAATCTCCTGCAAAAGTTTGCTGTGTTTCCTCATGTTAGTAAAGCATACAGTTACTCCATTCACTTCAAACCCAAGCAATTCTTCTAAAATCTGCTCTTTGCATTCAGCTCTGTTTCCTGGAGCAACTGAAGACATCTTTAAGAAAACTCTCTCATGCACTTCACATGAACTGCTGTGTGTGTGTGTGTGTGTGTGTGTGCGCGCTGAGATATGACAAGTAACAGTGTAAGATTAAAATAACGTATCATAACAGAAGCAGGAGAGAGACTTTCCAGATGCAGGGTTGACAGTGCATGCCCCATTCATATCACATGTTTCCGTGCATTTTTGATTCACTGGCTATGAACCATCTGCTTGTAACCTGATCCTTATACTGAATAAATTTTCATCACTGTTGGCCCATAATGACTGTTTACACTGGGTAAGAATGAATTTCAACTAAGGTACATACAATAAGGTCTACAGTAATTTCTAGTCACTGAAGACATTCTGGGATGTGACACTGCATTGTTGGGTTAAGGACAGCTGATATTTCGAAGGAATGACAGAGTGTCACATCCCAGAAGACCAGAAACCTAAATTACACTGCAGTGAAAACCTTAAAACTTGTATTTGATAGTTCTTATTAGAGATTACTAGTTTGGCTAATGCATTCATGGAGCTTTGGACTTTATTAACAAGAACAGGTTGTAATGGTATTTAGGTTCCTGCTGTAACATACATATACATAAACATGCACTTCTTTTGTGCCTCAAATTAGTATGTTAAATGTACATACAAAAGCAAGAATGAACTGCGTTTAAGAGCAGCAAGCAGTGTAAAGCGAGCACAACGATAAATTATTATAATTATTCAAGTGCTACCAAACATCACACTTCATTACAACCAAAATACCACAAATATTCAGACTGAAGATACAAAAGCTTCTGGTTCCTCTTTATGCCATATATATTAGGCTCACAATTCCATGCTTAATCACTGCTTCCTAGCTCAACTCCTCACATAGAATTAAAACCTTTCTCTTATATGCAGGCTCTTACCTTCATGGTTAAAGACTGGTAGCTGCCTTTCTCACTCTCAGTTAGTGTAAATGTGTTCTGTCATATTTCACAGGTGTCATCAGTTACAAGTTCAAGTTTACCCATCTGAATATGTACGGTACTTGGTCTGTGCATGTGTGACAGTCTGCCATACAATTCGCAATTTGCACCTCGCAACCTTCAGCGGTTTTGTCAAGATCACAGCACTGTTACTCTAAAGAACTGTCTCCACCAGCATATCATCAACATCCTCATCATCACTACCAACATGTGCAGATGAAACTCCTCCAGTACCTTCCTCACTTCTGTATACACCAACCTGAAAAACAAAACTACATTCACATACCAACATTTCCTATGACACATTTCTTGCAACTCACTTAAAATTATGAGATTTTTAAAACACCCATCAGCAAGGGGGCAGCAGTTTAAAAATTACATTTATATAAGTAATTAAATATGTACCCCATCCACATGTATGGTTCTCAACACTGCCACTAAGTTAACTGTTTAAAAAGTGGACTTGCTTCTTCTGATATTGCAAAATACACCCGCAGTAATGCTGGCTGACCATTTTGCCTGAAGGAATGAAGTGCTGATGAACAATGCAATCGCCTCTCAGTCAAAAAAGGCCCCCATCATGTTCCTTAAATTTAACCTGACTTGCCTTGCTTTCACTGGACATGGAGACGATGGCTGTCTCTACTCACTGCACTGCCGTTTGGTTTCTGCATCCCAACACTAAACCCTAGTTCAGTCTCCTGTATTTCTGACGCTATTTTCCCAAGTTTGAAGAAAAATTTAATGTTAATGCATTGTTTCTTCACATCAGCCATTCCCAAATCATGCAATCCACTTAATTGCTCCCCCCCCCCCCCC
>BLKM01006491.1:374142-529110 GCA_013340265.1 Coptotermes formosanus | reverse complement strand
TTTTTAACAAACTCCTCTACAATTTCTGTAATAAATATTTTTTGTCCCCCCCCCCCCCCCCCCCCAAAAAAAAACAGGCTGAGAAGCAATGCAGAGTTATAGCTACAAAACTCACTAAATGCCACTGAAGATAGTGATACTGTGCCACCTAGTGGCAGAAAGCTGTACTACTTGCTATTCTCAGTCCTAGTTGTCATTTCGGAAACTTTTGGATATGCTTTTGCACTTCTGCTTTCAACTTCTGTTTTGTCTCATCAATTCCACGAAAATTAAACGAGGAACACTGTTTGCACCTACTGAAACCGCCTTGGATTCCCATTGGTTGCCACTGCATATCTTTAGCTCTACCTACAGCCCACTTACCACCTATATATAAGGCTGTACCCTACTCATGTGGTTATTCTTGTTCATTTGGCCAGTGAAGATGGGGCCCACAGGGAGTTCCAAAACATCGTCAGTAAATTCGCTTCGCACATCGTGCAAAAACCCAAAAACCAGGAAACAATACAAGACTTCCCTTATTCTCAACTGAATAATTTTGTGGGAGACTCTGAAATTTGTATTGCGATTACTACCTGGTAAGCCACAACAGTGGCATGATCCAATTTGCCAGGAACCATAGCAAGTTTCTCACACACCTTCCTGCGTCGAGATCGCTGTTCAGCTCGGCTGAGTTCTGTCAATTCTGTGCTGCCTTCTACTGTGGTGTAATACAAGTCAGGGTCTTCAAGAATATGACGCTTGGCAGCTGTTAATCTACCAAAATTACATTAAATTCATGATAGTTTCTAACACACAAAAATTAACCTTTACGTGCCCACTGTGCCTATTAAGCCATTGGAGTGGAATACCTTGCCAGCCCACTGTGGAATAAAAGACATAGTTTAGCACAAGGCCGGGATTATTGTTCATCTAATACTTGGTACTTGAAAGATTAATGTTACCACACTGACATGAAAATATGACAATTCCTGTTTTTAAAACTCAAAATTAATACACAATCCCTTTTCTTAGCCTAGTGCTGAGTGACACTTTTTTCAGTCTGTACTAACCCTAGTACAAGTCTGAAATTACCACACATACATAGTTCAACTACTTATGCTTACTCATGCAACAGACAGAAGTGATACATTCAGTAACATACTGCTGCTACACAGCCATGCATTTTGCTCTGTTCATCATTCCAAAACATTCACAGTTTCTTGAGGCGATGAATTAGGAAAAATATCTGTCTTATATTTGGATGAATATAGTAATTTGTAACCCATTTCATTCAAAACAAGTAAAATAATGATTCATACCTACATAACAATTCAGAAGCAAAAGATGCAAGCCTTCTGGAATGTGATGCTGTGTAGGGTGGTGAGTAGCTCCTGTTCTTTCGAAAGATTGTAATGCCTTCACTTTTAGCATCAAGCAGTTCAAGAAGAATTCTTCTACTATGATCCTTCAAAACATCAGGAACTACTCGCCCAGTGACACACTGTCACAGCCCAGAAGACTTGAATCTTCAGCAACACTACTGTGAGAACCTCAATTCTCACAGTTTGGAAGTCCACAGACCTAAAATGAAACATGAAGGAAATCACAAAGGGACACTCAAACAGATAATGCAATAAGTACGAAAAACTTATACAGAAGAAGAAATCTGACCAAATATGGTACTTCATATGCTGACAGCATGTATTAACCCTTTAAAGACAAAGCGTATCTGTTATAAAAACCAATCTCTTAATGTTCTATAAGGCAAAAGGCGCTATTTGTTCTGAGATCCGTACAAAACACATAAACGCAATGTGGGCACCATGTAGAATTCTTTAACATTAAACCTGGTTGTATGTAAAGTTACCGCTAGGCTTTAAAAGGTTAATTAAATACAGCATAAAAAAACTCAAGAACAAACATGAAAAACAGAAACAAAGTGGGAAATCATAACACACTCATTGTCTTCCATTTAATACAAATCATAAAGAAAGACAGTCTCGAACCACTCAAATGAGAGTTTACTGCACTTTGTTCACTGATTATGTTGACCCTTTCTTCCCACAGCATGTAGGCCTATGTATACACAAATACACAATACAAAGAAATTAATTCAAATTATATTTGATGTGTACATTAGAAGGCACTCGATTAGTACTTTTGTCATTAAGTAGCACTTACAGACAGTGGAACAGAAAAACGTTTGTACAGATGGCAAGAATAAGAAATTTAGATACAACAAACTAGAATGAATAAAATAGTAGAGGACACTAACATTGCAGATGACATACCAAGAATAACACGCTGGCAAGGCAATATTTGGAAAGTAATTAAAAAAGACTTTGAGGTAAATAGAAAGAAAAAGATCTGTGCAAAAATAATAAATGAGTTTACAAATGATGACAAAGATATGTAGTTACTAAAGCATTTGAGTTATCAATACATGTCACACATAATTAACCTTTCAAATTCATATAATGCAGTGAAATTAACTCTGAAGTTTTCATATCAAGTAAGTACCTTACGTGCACATGCAGCTTTTCTTGGGAAACCTGAAGGCACAAGACCACTTGGGAGATGTCACACCGCATGTATGCATCACACACACACACACACACACACACACACACACACATATTCTACAAAATGCATACACAATGCCTTCTGAGTGAGTGATACAATGGGATTACTGTGGATAAGTGTCTTTGGATATGGCTTAATTTTTCCTTCACATCTCATGTGTAAAAATGTGAACAATAAATATCAGAGTCAATAGCAAAAGGCAGTGTGCCAGGCAACTAAACAACAGCAAACATGTCAATCATGCCACTCCAACCTGGGAGCTTCCAACCAGCAACTGAAAACAGGATGAGAATGCAGAGATGCCTCCAACTATGTCACAATACAGCTGTGCCTATATAAAGTACAACTACTAGTACATACCATAGCAATTGTACTTTGTGACCACCAAGTGACAGAAGTACCAACAGCATAGTAGAGACAACCAGTGCAGTTACGAGTAAAAAGTAGAGGATTTTCAAATAACAAAAACCAAGACAAAACATAATTACAGCATTAAAAAATTGCAGCCTCCATTCTAAAACAGACGATATACCAGATGTAGATAAGGATGTATGTTTTATTGTCAGGGATCAGAAATTGGGACTTTCTAAACTCTTCAAGCTTACAGCTTTCATTGAAAAACTCCCACTCACCTCGTGGCAAAGTCCAGGAGCATCTCACACAGTGTCTTTGCATCCTGACAGGGTGGTCCATTACCAGAAACTCCATTCTTCAATAGGTCATCCATCCTCAGCAATGAGAGCTCATGACGTTGGTAGGCCTGAACAGTCGGTAGAGAACTGGAAGAAGGTATATCTCCACCTGGGGACTTTGATGTTCCATAATTGGAGGTAGCAGAAGACATCTTGCCTGTACCAGAATGGACTTTCAGATTGACATTATCAGATGGTGGAAGCACAGCAAACTTGCCAACCTAGAAACAAACAGAATACCTGTACTACTAAAACATACCTGTGCAGCCCAGAGAAGTGTACATTGTACAGGAAGAAATTTTTTACATCAAGTTTAAAAGAAAGAGAACTAACTTTCAAATGTCTTAGATCACTTCTATTAGATTAGATTAGAACAAATGCCACCACCTGACACTCAAAAATGAACTTTCATATCCACCAATAGATGTCATTACAACAAAACTGAACTGCAACATTCTGCCACAAACACCGAAGAGCTCCCTTCAAGGAAAGCAAAATGATTACAAGCAGTCCACAGCATTAACCCTTTAAAGACGAAGCATCTCTGTTTTATATAAGGACTCAGTGCATACCGCGCTATAAACACTCTCCACTTCGGTTATAAAAACCAATCTCTTAATGTTTCATAAGGCAAAAGTTGCTGTTTGTTCTGAGATCCACACAAAACACATAAACGCAATGTGGGCACCACGTAGAATTTTTTAATGTTAAACCTGGTCGTACGTAAAGTTACCGCTAGGCTTTAAAAGGTTAATAGAGCAGCAATGGTACTGCACCAACAGGAACTGCGTAGAAAAGAAACATTTCCAGCCTGCAGCATTCATGTTTGGCTAATAACACTGTACCAACACATGATAGGAAATTAATAACAGAATCCATTAACAAAGACGGTGTCCCAATGTACACTGCAGAAAACCAAAATTGGGCACAAAATTAATGTTCTGGAAACATACATGAACAAAACTGTATTCAAGGGGTTGATGTGTCTGCCTCTAGTGGGACTCATTAAATATAAATATGCCAATGCTCCTTACAGCATTAATGCTTCCAGCACAATAAATCTGCAAACTGACACAGGATGACATTGTCTTTCAGAGTGTGTTAAACATTTCATCACAGAAATTTAGTCCATGGAAAAATTCCACAAGAATTTTACATTAATAACTTCGTGCAAATGACATGCCAGTATTTTATACGCAAGTATTCCATCCTGAACAATCATACCACCACCATTTCCATTATGTATTAGACATGTCAACAGTTGGAATGCAGGGGACCAATGAGACGTTCAACATATAAAGGCTGGTACAGAAACTGCAAGAGAAGGCAACTGTATCACACAAAATACTAGTGTTTGTGTGTGTGTGTGTGTGTGGTGTCATCAGACTGGTCTCTGAGGTCTTTATTCTTCTGAGGTTTTGTGCAATGCAGCTTGGTTTGCTAACAACAAAACAAACCAACCTCCAATGCACAACCTACAAGAATGAAGATCTTAACTGCATCAAGGTGAAAGCCTGAATCTGATTTTTTTTCAGGTATTCAAATTTTAAATGAGATGTCAGAATGGTCAAGCCCTTTCTAACACTACTAAGTGCCACTGCATTAGGAAGAGCAGTGTTAGAAGTGATTATTCTCTCAAGGGTTGTACTTCGATAGAGGGAGAATGGGGGGGGGGGGGGGGAGAGATTGGCATTTCCAGTATATCCTGCTTCTAAAGACTGGAACTATGAAAGTTTCTGAAGCCCACAATCACAATTTTTCCCCATTCTCTTTTCATCCACCTTTATAATGACCCTCTCATTTCTGTATCTCTTCCTTCCCTAGTTGCTCAATTTTTGTAATTTACTCAATGCAAGTAACCTTACCACTGGGTCAAAGTTATCGGAAACTCCATCTGAAGTGATGAAGACAATATCCCCTGGCTCTACTTCCGTCATAGAACAAGTCAGATTGTTCAGCTCTGGATTTTGTCCATCCACTGGTCCCAAAGCTCCCAATGCATCTCGCATGTCCCGCATGCAATGGATATCATGGGAACCTACAGACATCCCACAACTCAGTACACACAAAATTTATCTGATGAAGAGAGACACTGATTCACAAATGTTGATCTTTCATGTGCATCGCAATGCATACACAGCTTTGTGGGATTTGCAAAGGATGTTAGATTTAATCTGCAATTACCTCCTTGTTTTTCATTGTTCAGAACCTCAGCACAATAAACTGAACACAACACATATTTTGGAGCAAGAAAAGGTCAAGTCCTAAAACAATTAACACTTAAATATGTAGAAATAGACGAAACAGACACAAATTGTGTAAGTATTTGCTTATTTGTAATTAAATTCCTTTTACTCCTACACAAAAGTTGGTGGACCTAAGTCTAGGAACAGTCAACATACTCACCCTTGGTGATTTCTCTCACGCCATGCTGTGCGCTGTACACATATGACAGGCTGTCCCCAACATTACATATACACGCCACAAACCTATCTGAATCTGCTAACGGTAAAACTAGCGCAGCTGTAAGTGTAGTCAACATCCCAGCTTCCTGAAGAATAAGACTGTGCGCTGCATGGAACGATCGCAGCAATGACACAAACACATCCTGTTAGACAACAAATTCTGTGACAACCAAGCAAACACATGCATTTTGTAGTTAAAAACCGTGTAACTTTTTAGGCACATTTGCAAAACTCCAAAAAGCGATCATTAGCTTTGTCATGTCTCTATATCTGTCCATGTGCATGGAACAACTAGGCTTTCAGTGGATGGACTTTCACAAAATTTGGTATTGGAGGATTTTTTTAAAATCTGCTGAGAAAATTCAAGTTTGATTAAAATGTGATAAGAATAATGAGTACTTTACATGAAGACCTATGTATATTTATGATACAATCTTGCTCAACTCTTCTTAGAATGAGAAATGTTTCAGACAAAAGTTGCAGAGAAAATCAAAACATATATTTTATGTTCAATAAAATTGTTCCAAAATTCATGCCACTTATGAGATAATGTAGAAAAATACGGTACAGCCGGACACACCACAGATGACAATACGATACGGCACATGCACTTTGCGTGCTGGATAACTAAGGCTACAGACACACACCCGGAATATGTAATACTTACTGCTTTTCCACAGCAACAATGGTTAAGCGAACACGCCTCAATGTTACGTTTATACGTACAGTGCCTGTCTTGTTCTTTCTAATTCCTTATGTCCTTCATAAACAGGAATGCCAAACAATGGAGAACTTTTGACTTCATACATTTTAAACTTGTGGAAAAACATGGAACATCTACCACCATCATGTTGATACACAAATACTTCCTGCAAGTGGCACAAGAGTGGGTCAAGTAATCAAAGAAACAGGCATCCACGAAAAATTATATGACCAGTCCACAGAATAAGTTAAAGTGCCACTTGAGGCTATGCAGCAATTGTCTGGTACTTACACGTCTTGTAATACTGTGTCATTACAATTTATAATACAGTGAACACCAAATTCATTTATATTTTTAAAAAAAAATTTTTCCTTGCAGTATTGCATATTTCCATGTATTTGTCACTGCAGCTTCAATAAATCTGATGCCAGTTGCAATCACGATGTCTCCATCATACAATAGTGAAGGGTTAATGTAACAGAATAAAATTAACATGTATTCAAACTATGTCATAAAATCACAGAAGTTGTGATGCAACCTACATCTAACTGCATTCGCAATTCTTGAAGAAAGTCACCTTCTCACAACCAGTAAACCAATTATTCTTGCATTTGGTCTTCAACCAGCATAAAGTACGCTGGAATTAAATAACTCACCGTAGTGTTTGCAATGTTACCAGAAGTGAACACTGCCTTGTTCAGGTAGTCCACACAGCCATGGACTGCACTCCTGGCAGCAATGCAAGCCTTCTCACCCCAATTTACTCCATCAGCAAGCGCCAGTATAGCAGAATTAGTTCTGGCCACAACAGCAAAACAGTCCGCTATAGGGCTTCCAGCATGCTGTTTTGTTATGGGGTGCCTCTCATACAGTGTAGTTGCAGCACCATAAGCCCTACAATGGGGCCGAGACCAATCTAAAACCCCTGCCACTTCAGAAGGAACAGATGAAATGGGCTGAAGTCCATCTGTAAGACAACACCACAGTGTAATTACGTAGAAAGGCAGATGAGTGAGAAGTGTTAATAAATGCTTGTAGTTTATATTGTTACAACACATTTGGCAGAGAAACGAATCTGTAGGATGTGTAATACCAAAACCATCATAAACTGTAAGCACAGACCATCTTCAATGTGCTTGCTACATCAAAACCGGAAAAATTAATGTCGCATCTGGATACAGCAACACACAGCAGGAGGAGAGACAGAGCACGCACTTACTGTAAAAATGCTAGCATGATAAATAAAGGCACACAACTAAAATAAGAAAATCAACGCCACAGGCACAGAAGCAATCAAACAACACCTGGAAATTTCGTGGCTAAGGTAATTTCTTACGATGTATTGAAAAAAAAGCCATGTGTAATATCACAATAGTTGACATGTGCTCAACAGTCTCACGTATACATGACAAGGTTTACAAATGGAAGATGGATTCCTGGAGAGAAGGTTGCCACATCAGATGACAGGTGTGGCTGAGTCACACTTGAGGCACCACCTCATTACAATGGACAGGGTGACAACAATGCTACGGTGGCTGCACCACTTTTTTTTACCTTCCACAGTTCACTGCCTTGGGTATTAAGTCAGTCCCTTTGTCGTTTGGCCAAAACAGGCTCACAGAGGATGGTAAACAAGGCAAGGTTGTCCCTCTACATGCCATAAAGGCATATGGGGGGAGAGGAGGTATAGCTCCAATCATCCTTAACCCCAGCACAAGATGGAAGTGAGTGGTCAGCCTCATGCCGAGGCCACTTTACCCCCAGGTAAAGAGTCCCCAGTACCCATTAAATAGGTGACTGGGTACGCCCCAGAGCCAGTCTCAATGTAGGTTTGGAGAAGACAGCAATCTCTTGCCCCTGCCAGGATTCAAATCCCAGATCATCGAGCCCACATCCTAGACACTAAAATGACTATGCTACCTTTGCTGTCACACAGGGTGATTCTACAGTAAAATTTTAAAGTGGAAGGTAAAAAGGTACCCAAAGAGTGGCATCCCTGGAAGCGGCAGCACCAGCACTAGCAGCTATCTCAGTGCCATTGACATCTACATGGCATGGCATCAACAATGATACGTTAGAACACTGTTTAAAAAGTGAGGGACAGCACATGCACAGCTACAGTATTTGTGTGTGGATCAGACCTGAGGATTGTAAGCCTTGGATTGCACTCAGGCAGTCTTCAGAGAGTAGAAACTGCCCAGACAGAAGGTCATCAAGGGCCTCAACTGCCTTACAGAGGGCGACCAGCCCCGCAGTACAAACTGAACTAAAACAGTGCAGTCCTTCCAGGTGCATACCACAATAGCATGAGTGTCTGCAACTTGCTGCCAGTTACTACCGACTGTTAAACAATGATACTGCATCAGTAATTGGCATCAAGCTTCAATTTGTATGAATTTTAGTAAACATAAAATTAATTCCAATCAATTTTACACATCTAACTACAAATACGCATTGCAACTAAATAACAGAAGAAATGCTGTCTCTTACGAAGTAGATCACATTTGCATTTGAAGAGGGACTTCATTCTACCAGGCAACTATCGGTTGCCACTTTCTGTTAGCACATTTATTGTATTAAAACAGCCCACTCAGCTGGCCACTGACAAGCACAGCAGAATAGCTGAGCAAGTGACAAATGATAGTCAGATAAAATAAAGGCTCTGTACATACAGCCTCAAAAAAGTAAGTTAAATGAAGATACAGGATATTTTAGAATCTTGGAAATTACTCTCTACTTTGAATGTAACGTATTCATACACTTCAAATATACAGGCAAGTTCTAATAATAAAATCAAAAACCTGTGATTAAAATAGAATAGAAACATGCATGTAGACACTTCCAATTTTAGACAGTTTCTAGATCACTAACAGAATCTGACAACATAACAATATCTGTGAGAAAGACACAAATGGTTGTTGTAATATCTAAGTACAGTGAAATCACACTTGTTTTGTTTATGAGACATCCTAACATACCAGCTTCAAACCAGGGAGTTTCATATTTCCAAAATTCTGAATCTCCTTCACCTCTGTTACTTAGTCAACAGTTTGTGAATGCACGACATACTCTTTGTATACCAGAGGATTCTGATCTTGGCACCAGCCTTGAAGATGAATGTGCTACGTTCCTTCAAAACATCAGGATATGTTAAACTAACCACTACACAACATAGTATCCCACAGGACCAGAATTCTCAAAACCAACACTGTGAAAGTAAAGTACGCTCTATAACCTGCCATGAAAACACAAAGGGAGAGTAGAGTTATAGCCCAACTCTTTCTTTAACCTTGGCATTAGATGTGGGTGGGTGGTTAATCGCATGCCTCGGCCACTTTAACACCAGGAACGACCTGGTACCCCTTGTATAGGAGACTGGGTGGGCTCCAGGGCCAGTCTGGACAGGTGTGAAGAATCTCACCTGTACCGAGATTCAACCTCCAGACCGTTAAGCCTGCAGCAAGTTGCTGTACCAACTAAGCTATCCTGACCCACTGATCAACACCGTGGAAACACCAAATTTCACACTTGGATATCTTACACACAAGCAATGCAGTCTGCATACAAGGACATATTATTTTGGGTTCTAACACAGTACACTCACACAAAATAAATTAGAGGGTGTTTACAATGCCACTCGCAGGTTTTAACCGTTATACATATTTAACGTAACAGCACACAGAATAAAGGTTTGCCTCCTATTCAGAGGGTAATGGGGATTTTCCCCAACAGTAAAGCAGCTGGGGCATGAGGCTGACCAATCAGCTCCATCTACTGCTGAGTTTAAGGATGAGTGCAGCTATATTTCCACTCCCCTTATATGCCTTCATTGCATGCACATGGACATCTTTACCTTTTTACAGAATAAACGTTAACTCAGAAAATTTGTCAGTAAACTTCCATGCACATTCCTTTTGTGGCATGACAACTGTGTAGCTGATAACACATCTCAGACTATACATGCTTCAACATCTCTAGAGTTACTGTTTTCAAAAATTCAGTGATCTGTTGTTTGAACACATGCATAATGTTTTTCACATAAGTGCAAAAGAAAACATCGTGGGGCAGGGGGCACAAATCCCAGGTGCCAGGTTGGTATATTTCTACCCGAAACACTGTGTTACAGTCCAGGACGCAGTAACATTCACAGTGACCACTATAACATCATCAAATCCCACATAATAACCGTCATGAAGTAAGCAACTAACTAACTAACTAACTAACTAACTAACTAACTAACTAACTAACTAACTGACTAACTAACTAAAGAACCTCCTGCAGTCTTTCTGAGAAGCTAACAGTTGCACAACTAGTCAAGAAACTCCCTTCCTCTTAAAAAACGCACAAACATTTACTACCATGTCTACAACAGCCCACCACTGGCCTTTATCCTGAGTGGAATTAATACAGTCCACATCTTCACCTCTTTTTACGATTCATGTTAAAATATTGTAACATGTTGGTTTTGTATGGTGTGGACTTGTTGGCTTCCTGCCTAATCCCAAAGCTGGAGGACCACCCCCATCAGATGTCCACAACTGCATCACATTCAATATGTTTGTGGCTGGATGTGCCCTGCTGCGGTGACATTCACAATATTACCATTAAAGGGATAAGAACTGGTTCAATAACTGAACTAACATGAACATCATGATCACATCTGTTATCACACCCTGTGGGTTCACACATGCTGTCAACATTCTGAAGGTATTTGCTGCCACTATCTTCAGAGCAGAAATGTGTTAGCCTGAAGATGGAAGCAGCCAGTTCCCCCAGAATGCTACTAAACTATACAGTGTCATCATTTTCACTGCTATGGAAACCTCACAACTCAGTAAACTTGCATTTTCCATAGGCCTCTGTGGTGGGTATGTGGATTATTACTGAGAACAGAGAAAATTAATTAATGCAGGGACACTTTTCCCTTCAACTTTCAAAGAGAACATAAAGTGTCTACCTCAGTGCTGAAAACATAAAACGATGCTATCAAAAATATTTTGTAACCCAAGAGACCCCACTTTTCTTCCTGAAACCGCCAAAATCCTTAAACAGACTTGAAATCAGTACATACAGCAACTAATCACCAAACCATCACAACATGATGTCACAGACAGATGACAATGCTGTCAAAATCAAGCATGCGAACATGCCAAGATTTGTTGGCCATTCTAGCAGGCAGGATAATAACTAGACTTCTGAACAGGCAACATTACAATACCAAACTTACCACCATTCCTCTGGCTACCATGGATGGCTGTTGTAGTGGCATTGCATCTAGCGAGAGGTGCACTTTTCGATTTTCTGATGGGAGTGAAGCCACTGAAGGTTGTAGAGTTTGCATCAGTAGCATACTCAGCAGGAGGTGGTATCACAAAATCTAATGGTGAGCTTTGCTTGAATATTGATTCTGTTTCTTCTTGGATTGCAGAGTTCCCATTCAGTTCTGCCACACAAGGACCTGCCTTTAAAATGTCTATGGCCTGAAACACTGTATCTTCCTCAGGTCTCAAGTTCAAATTAGGATCCCCTTCTGTTTCTGCAGCATTCTGCAGGTCTGTCACACTAGTATGAATAGACCTTTTACCGACGCTGAACACAGAACCAGCAGCCCGGATGTGCATCACTGAGTTGTCTATGGGATGTGCCGGTGGTCTGATGGTAAACCACCGCCCATATCCTGGGCTGAATATACAGTCACTAGACGACACTGAAGGAATGAAACCCATCACCATGGATAGCAAAAGACATGTCAAACCCTAACATATGCAGGCAATAAAGACAAGATATTACCACAGGAATAATGCAGGCAGATGCAATAACACCAAAAATTTTGTGCAACAATGCACTAAAACAGGCTCAAGGCACAAAAAAGAGCTGTTATAATCTTTCCGTGTATATGGTGTAATCAAGTGTTATCATGACATGTAAGAACCAGTACCATATATTCACACACACATCCAGCCATACTGCCACAATGGGCCTCAACAAGTTACATAAAAACCCAACTTTCAGTTGCAACAGTAACACAATCACAGTGAAATCTCAATCTAATTCACTTTAAGATTCTTGTCAAGTACAGCAAAATAACATTATACAACCTAAAAAACAGTAAAAATTAACTTACTAAAGGCTTACACATGGCTTCTTTTTCACAGAATGAAAGATCCAGTTATGATACACGCAGCAAAATTCCTTGCACATCTGCGGCTGTCAGACTGTTTTACACCATGAAATATGATGCACACAAAGTTCAAGAGGCCATTACTAAACCCCAATTCAATATAAGTCGCTATTCATGCACCTCGGTATTATAATAACAATGGACACATTTACCACCACGGTGTGGTCTTGTGTTTAACATTTAAAGAAATATATAAGAACATTTAAAATAATTTCATTACTAACAGAAAACCAATCTGAATGACAGTCTTTAGGTTTTCATGGCGATGTGGTTGAGGGCTCCATTCTTCTGCGATAAGATGCCAGGTCACTGCGTAATTGGTTCCTGGTGTTTGAAAGGCACATACAGCCTTCTTCTAGAACATCCAGAACTTTGAACATGAACGCTGTATGTTCCTTGAAATGTCGGGAACCAATTACCCAGCGACTCAGTGTTATATCCCAGAATAACAGAGTCCCCAATCCGAATGACACAAAAACAAACTACAATAGAAATAGATTATTAGAAACCAACTCACGCACTTTTATTAATATTAAAATGTTTTGGAACTTCTCCTACATGTTTCAAGCCAACATAGGGCCCATCCTCAGGGAGTCGTACAGTCGTTAATTACACACGCTATCACAACATGGTAACAAAAGTTGGCCACAGTCCATGATACACCTACTGTATTGATAAAAAGTCACTATAGCTGTTGTTCTTAAAAACGAAGAATAAAAGTTCGTTAAAAAGATGTGCTGGTGTTTCATTACGTGGTGCAAGTAACGCCACAAGGGAGTGTTTTCTACTGTGAAATATGCGCTCTTCATTATAGTAGATGCTACTCAATTGTAAGCAAAAGAAAAGAGAGGTAAGTTCAAACTCGATTCAAGGAAACAATCTTTATGAGACCTTCAAAATTATCTACAACATTTATGTGGCACACTCACGTCAGCTAACATACATTTAAGAAGACAAAAATACAGCTTCATTAAGAATTCATTCTGACTGGCCAATATAGTCCTAAGATACAGTTTTTGAAATCTCTGTAAGGGTATCATAAACAACAAACTTCACAGGGCTCACTGTTAATACACTGAGACTCACTCAGCTTGCCGAGAAAATTACAAGCTTTCCATAAAACCCAAAGGTTCATTATCATGTCCACAAAAGACCCTGCTGGACCATGAAACCAGTCTAGACTGCCACATCCTATTAAGACCTACTGGAACACCACATCACTAAAATATAGCACTTAATACGGGAGGTTATACCTAGTGAAACAAACACATGGCGATCTGAGCTAAAGTGTACACCATACTCATGGAAAGGACTGTCTGCAGTGTCCAGAAAAATAATTATTTTTATGCATGTTTGCAAAATTGCGAAAAAAAAACAACTATTAGCTTTGTCATGTTGGTCTATCTTTCTGTCCGTCTGTCTGCTTCTACGTGTCTATCTATTCGCGTGGAATAATTCAGCTCTCACTGGAAGGATTTTCATGAAATTTGGTATGTGATGATTTTTCAAAAATCTGTGGACAAAAGTTAAAGTTTCATTAAAATCTGAAGAGAATAACAGGTACTTAATATGAGACCTAAGTACACTTATTATTATTTTGCTCATTTCTCCTCACAGGGAGAAATTTTTCAGACAAAAGTTGCAGAGAAAATGAAAACATATACTTTATGATCAATAATGTTTTTCCAAAAATTGTGCTGCTTATGAGATAATGTGGAGAAACATGGTATAGCCAGACAGGCCACAGACGACAATATAATATGGTGCAAGTGCATTTCATGCTGCATAACTTAGGCTAAGGAACATACTCAGAATGTGTATATTTATTGCTTTTCCAGGGCAAGGACTGTTGCATGAATGCACCTAAATGTTATGTTATAGGCACATTGCCTGTCTTGCATGAAGTTAGTTCCACTAAAACTGTCAGCACCCAGTCAACTTCAATGTGCATTCAAAGTGTGCTTCACTTTTGCACATGAAAGCAGTTCTATCTATAACTTAGTAAATATCCACAGGTCAATAAATCCAGTACGTTTGAGTACACTGACTTAAGTTATGAACAAATATAGAACTGTTGTGCAGTCTGAGGACATGCGTCATACATTTAATTCATAAATATTTCTTTCTGAAAATTTTCATCAAACACAAATTAAAGCAATTAAAAATACTGTTTATTATGCCACACTATTTGACAAACTAATTTGGTAATACCTACCCTTTGATGCACTTAACACAAAATATATACTAAGGCCAAATGTCTCCTGCCATACCTAACATACCAGAACACAGTACAATGTACTTCAGGTCATTGAAAATGGCTATTACGTTCAGTTACACAAAATTGTGATAAACACAATAAAAAGTACAAAAGAACTGTTACGTATTCTATGTATGTGCACCCAATATATGCCACATACAAGTGCAAGAACAAGAACCCATGGTCATGGTGAAGTGCTTGGTATCTTGTGGCAAACCCTTTCAAGGTGACCTCCGGAGCAGCCTTGTCCATCACGCCAATGCCGGTATATAACATACACCTAAACCATACGCCCTTCAAACTCTCTTCTGTTCAACAACATCTGTTACCAGGAAAAGTAATCATTACTGCAGTGTCAGTTACCATCTGCACACAGGAGGCCTTTAAAACTGGACAATACTGAAGCCAACACCTTAACACCACTACCGGATGTTCTTGGAGCAATGCTACTCCGGCATCACACAGCATTGAGAAAGCTGTCATGCCAAACCACATATCACGCTACACAATAATAAAATCATAGAGGGTTACACGCAGCTAAGTCCACAGATAAAGACCAGGTATCCATTTTGGGTAACACTCTAAGGAAATACTTATAACAGTTAAACCACTACTCTTCAAACACCTATATGGCATCCCAACCAGAATTTCTTCTGGAACTTCCACATGAAACATAAGGGATGATAAGCTGGGGATCCCCTAACGTGAGCCAACAAGGAAAATCACGATGACTTTATTTATATATGAATATAATACAGATCATAATACGAGCTAGCAAGGGATTGGTGGTAAAAACAGACTGATTTTGAAACCTCCTTACATCTATCATATATGCCTAAGAAATACATGTTATTGAAAACCACTGTCAGCTGTGTCTAAAGATGGGCATGGGGGTGGTACTTGTGCTCTCCCAAAAATCACATAAACTGGATTAAGGGTTAAAACATAAAAAAATTTTTGAGATTTCAGGCTTCCACCACAATATTGATGATATCTGCGCTCTCCTGGGGAATTACATAGCGCTGAATGGTAATCCTTTACTGACATTTCAGGACAATGTATCAGTCCCATCTTCAAGGTTTAAGAAGTCTGAGATGAGACCGATACGTTGTCAGAACATCGGTAAAGGATTACCATTCAACGCCGCATAATTCCTCAGAACAGCGCATACCTCATAAGAAATTTTACTTGCAATTTGCTTACATTCAGTGTAAACTGTAAAACGATATTTTTGAGACGCGTGCTTGATAAATAAATATCAGTAATGGAGAAACTGACAACACATTAGAGTGAGATTTCACTGTAGCTTCATGAGTGGTCTAATGCTGGTACCTGTGTTGTTTCGTTCTGGATCAGTGACATGCTGCTGAATGTCAATATAATCAACATCAGGGTCACTTGTAGAAAGGTGGCGCTGGCGACGGTTAACAGTTGTCAGGCCGCCATCTGGGCCAGTAACAGCAGCAAACTGATTGTCCAAGACAATAGTGCCTACGTTCTTACGTGGCAACTCATGTGGGTTTTGACCATGAAGAATAACAGGTTCCGTCTGTCTCACATCATGCCTGTTACAGCACCATCAAACAGCATTACAAATCTAATAAAAACAATAATATTGGCTAACAATAAAACATAATGCCTAATTAGATCATATGGTATTACAACCCATAGTCTGAAGACCATTTAATATGACAGCTCACCATCAATACCCATAACGAGGTACGTCAGTCCACTTCATATCACCACAATTTACTTCTCCAATATCAATTTGAGACTAGTTTCCAAAAGGAAAAGGGCCTAGTGGAGTGATTAATCTATATATGTATGTCTATGCTAATTTCAAAATGAGATGAAACTCACTATAATTCTACAATTAGTGTATGGTGCAGTGTGAATACAGGTATCGCAACAATCAATTTTTGTTAATAACACAGTTATTTCTGAAAGATATACTGAGCAGACAATCTGCCCGTTTTTCAAGCCACCAACTTATAAAGATTGTCATTACACATTCGTCCAACAAGACTTCAGCACTGCTCACCCAGCAGGGAAGTGTTTCAGGATTGAATTGGTAGTGGTTTGTGGCCAACACAGGTCCCCAAATGTAACTGACGTAAATTTATTAATGGGAAACTATACAGCAAAAATTCACAGATCAAAGCCTCACACGACTGAAGACATGAACAAATACAGAAGGGGACAAAATGCAATGCATAAAAGTAAACACTTTACAGAGGTGTCAGGACTGTGCATATAGCACTTGAGATTATTTCCAGTACCTGTTGCAATATGGGTAAGTTACGTTTGACATGTGTTTCCGTTTAAGGCTATTGGTTCAACTGACAAGCAAATCTCCATATACCTGCCATGATGGAATACCTGATTCTTCCATTTGAAAGATTCAACAACATGCATGATGCTCAAAAATCTAACAGTAAAATATACATACACATTTCCTATTACCGCATGACTGTCAAAGGAAGCTGTAGTGCAGTTAAAGTGACCTGAGATGCAATTCTCACTTCCTCATAACGCAAGAAAGTGTTTTTTGAAGTCATGAGCTTCCAAGAACACCTGTTGAATTTATGCAAGGAAACAGCATGCACATCTGGTGATGTGAGTTTCTTACAGTTGTGTTGCTGTAGATTCATATCTTTCAGGATGTTAGGCTATATAAACTGGTAAACAGCTACCGACGTTTTAGAGGCGTAGTGCTCCGAATTATTCTTGGACTGTTTTGCTCATATAATGAAAGCACTATATAGCAGTCAACACAATACAACATCCCAGAAACCTTGAACCTTCCATGTGCAGTTTACGGTTAATTGTCTATTCTCTGAAAACATTCCCCTCTTCAAAACACCTTCAAATCAACTACAAGAACGATGCTTTAGGTAACCATGTGTTAGGTCTTGGGTTCAAATAGTCACGTGGACAGGAATTACTCGTGCACTTCACCTCCACAAGTTACCTCGGAATCAGATCGACAAAACTAAACTGTCATGGTAAGTTTACTTTCCTGATGTTCATACATCTTTGTCATCCTGTGAAATTAATAACCTCTGACTCATGGCCACCTTGCATTACCTTCCAATTACAATGTCATTCAAACTATCATGAGTGACCTTGCATGAAAAGTTCAGAAACGACGACAGAACAACACGCAGTACACTGGACCAAATATATTGCTACTCACCCGCTGAGATATCTCTGAATGAAACAGCCCGAAGATGGGCCAGAAGAATCAATTTGATCAACATTTTCATTTTGATTGTTGACTGAAAGCTGACGAATAAATCCTGCAACCTTCTTCCGCAAAGAAGGCATCATCTATAATGAAGTGAATTATCAGTACAACATTTTTATCGCTTGAACACCAATTACACGGCCAGTCACGCATTCAATCAATAATAAATTCAAGAAAATTCGTTGACAGCAATGCACTGCTCTTCCTCTGCTTAGCGCTCCCACTACTCGGTACTGATCACAGATGGGAAACTCCGTAATAACGGACACTTACAGCGCCCCAAGCGGGTTGGTCGTCCTTATGTAGCCGGCGCGGCTCAGTGACCGCAGGTAAGGCATAGCAAACTCGAAATTATTACAATCAAATTAAAACCGCCTATTAGGCAATACACCTTATTATTTAACATTATATTTTGTCCAACACATTTCTGCTCAGATCAAAATATAATGTAAAATCGCAAGGTACATTTATTGCCTAAAAATGTATTTGGTTCATTTGTAATAAATGCAGTAGTGATAAAATCCATGGAAAATGCAGAATATTAAGATTCGAAATTATGATCTTTGGGGTTATGGGACTGTACAATCTGATTGATAGGAACCAAGGTTTCGGTCAGGACTTGCTGCCTCCATCTTCCAACTGCCAGTGAAGATAGACCCAGAACACTCCTCCAAAAAATTAAATGACCATGTACCAGACTATATGGTGTCCTAACCCAGATCGCATTATGAATCCTCACCAATGTGAACACCTCAAATCCTGTATCCACAATTACTGCTGGGACACTTCACAGCATGAGTTGTACTCAATTATAAATTTTTTTGTTTTTAAATAAAATATAACATAATTTATTGTAGACATTAATAACAAACAAAATAGTTCACAAATCTCTCATGTACATTGTACTTCATGGTCAGCAACTAGCACTTCTGTGAGAAGTTTTTTGACAAATGACACCTGTCTATAATTTCAGTCAACAGCAACTACAGGGTTCACATGTCTATAGACTATGTTTCTGCAGCCCCGGACATTAATATTATGGAACGGCTTTCTGTTCATGGGAGCGGTGATGGAACACAAATGAGATGCCTACATCCCAGCACTGTTTTAACACAAGGTCCACCAATCCTCGTTTGTCAGCACAGTGGTTCCAACATGACAGATCTGAAGTACAGTCACTACCCTCTGGCGGAGGTTTAATTTGTATCCTATTGACACACCGTGCACACCGGAATCTGAAATAATAAATTTATCAGATTATAATAAACATATTGAAAAATAAACTTATTTAAACTTAACACGTTATTAAATCATTGAAATGACCAGAAATGTTGTAGTTAAAACAAAAAATGAAATACTATTACTAAACCACAGTATTTTCAATATGTGCATTATATACATAAAAAAGTCTGTACTGGTGAAAGTAAATTCCAAATTTTTACAATGCAACAGAATTTGCTCAGAATTTCTTTGTCACTGTAATTTGCTGCATTTATTTGTAGATCAAGCTCCTGACTAGCGTCTGTTAAAGTTCATGGTTTTCTTTACAGTATTTACAAGTATATTCTTGGCCTTGGTACTGCACACATCTACCAGCACCTGGGCAGTAAGCGCCCTCTTCAGTTTGTGCTTTATCCTTGAAGTGGTAATCCTTCATCTGATAAAAGTCACTTGTTGCAATACCAGAAGAATATGGATCACCAAAGTGGGGGGAGGAGGCAGTCTGCCTAAGGCTGAAGTGAAAAAATACGGGGCACCAGGTCACTGTGGAGACTAAATTTTGAACCTACAATTTTGGGGTGGCTCCTAGAGTTTTGGAAAATTTGTGCACCACTGGTCTAAAGGCTTGTTTAATGCTGTCCAATCTGGCCCAGTGTTATATCCATGTTACAAATTTTCAAATTTCCTTGATTGTAGTATGTGTCAAATGTCAACAGGTAACACGGTTCTTTCCCCAGCAGTAAAGTGACCAGGGCATGAAGCTTCCATCTAGTGCTGGGGTGAAGAATGGTTGGAGCTGTGCAGGGACATCTTTACCTTTTAATCATTGACTTCATAACAAAGAGTTCATTCTGTGGTAACAGGACTGAAAAATACCTACAATGTGTTCTTCAGAGTCCTGGAACTTCACTTTAAACGTGTACATAAAAAAAGCATATTGTAAGAATAAAATCAAAGTACTTATTGTGGGTGTCACTGGGGGTGTCAGTTTCCAGCTTGAAAAGGTCCCTGAGGTCAGCCAATGAAAAGTGTCTAGCAACGTCTTCCTCATTGTCAACAACGCAAGAACTCAGAGCCTTCTTGTGTGCCTGTCTCTGGAAAATTTTTTCCTCTATTGTCCCTGTCTGCAATAGAAAGAACAAACAGGCAGGTGTTGAAAGAAAGCATAACACAATGGCGCAATTTACAAACAGAATAGATAAGTCAGTGACATCATTGGTAAGACTGTATAAATGGTCAGGTCAAAATGGGGCTGAAATCAGAGTCTGGAAAACAAATCTTATGCAGTGGGGGTTACAAATGGTTTCCAACGAGCAAAAATTAAAATTTTCTGACTTAAACACTGTCATTAGTGTGATTTTTAATTCCAAAAAGTTGTCTTGATCAGAAAATATAACTGTGCTCCAAACATAACATATGTTGCCAATCACTGCTAGAATACTCGCTAGTTCATAGAACTATGCACAGTATTTAAATGGAGTCCCAATAAGATGGGATAGTGTAGTTGGTATAGCAGTTCACCACAGGCTGGAGGATCCAGGGATCAAACCTGGGTGGAGGCAAGATTTTCTGCGCCTGTCCAGACCAGCCCTGGGGCCCACCCAGCCTCCTATACGATGGTCAATGGGATATTCCTTGGGGTAACCAGACAGGTGTGGTGTTAACCACCCACCCCCATCTAGTGCTGATGTTAAAGAAAGATTAGAGCTATGCCTCTACTCTCCCTCTGTGCCTTCATGGCAGGTTACAGGGTCAACTTTACCCTTTACCTTTTACCTAGTAAGATAAATAAAAAGGTTTGCAACAATATAAAACAAATTCTGACATGTCTGCGTATTTTGTCAATAACAGTAGGTTTAAACCTAGTATGCATTGCTCAAAAAGGAAATGAGAGATGTAACAAGATTCAATTCATAGTACAGAGCAATTTTCCATGTTTGTAGTTTGCAGCTGGGCATTCTGAATTCATGTCAGACCACATGTACATTTCCTAGAGCTCTGAAATTTGTTACTTGGGTTGTTATTATTAATACCATTGCCATTATGACTATAATTAACGTGCGCCCTATGGTTACCATGGTGCCTGCATTCTAATAGTTATGTTAGTACCGTTCCTCCGTCATAAACATGTGCATATGCCATACAGCTCTTACAGATTCTACAAAATTAGAAATACAAATTTGGAGGTGGCTTCCAGTGATATATGTTCACATCAAAATTTGTTTCAACTCATCCAATGCTTCTCAAGTTGAAATATGTAAACATCTGAAGCAATAGGACCATCCATATCCGTCCCTTTCCTTGAATTATGTACAAATTAACATACAAAATCTCAACGCAATAACTGAAATAGAACAATTCACATTTAACATACTTGAGCTCAAGTCAGGTAGTTAAAGGATAAAGCTTACACACAGAAATCGGTATATGTAACACTGTTTGCGTTGCCCATCTCGCCACACCCGTGCCATGGCTTGGTCATCATTGGCAGGATTCCAGTCAGGATCAAACATGACAAGACGGTTTGCACCAATCAAATTAAGTCCACAGCCACCTGCCTTTGAACTTAGCATAAAGATAAAGTCAGAGCTCATTGGATCATTGAATTTCTCGACCACCTGCAACAAGTAAAAACTATTACTTTACCAACGATACATTCCTTCTGTCACAATAACGAATCAAAGACCACTAATTCCAGTCTTCTTCGCCATGTACAGTAAATTGTTAATACAGTAAGTATTGAATTAAGAACTTCAATTTTTTATTCACCACCCAACTTCCTACAACAAGTAATATCTGGTTTTATCACAAAGTTCAGTTTTATGAACATTTCAATTTAAGAAATAGAAAATAATCCCTACCTTCAGGCTACCAAAAGTAACATTCTAAACATCACACAATAAAACCGCAACAAACTGTTTGTTACTGTGTTGTATGGTGTTTTCAGTATTGGATTTCACCAAATCACACACAAGATTATAGCTGACAAAATTCTGTCCCCAGAACAATTTCAGGCTCAACACAATCACCAATTCTCTAGTTAAACAAAAATAAATCCTAATTTTCTTTAATAGCCAATAAGATCAGTAAACTTACTTTTGCTGCAAGAATAATGATAACAACGATTACATTTTTGTTGTGCTTAGGTACTAGATAGTTCACAGGTTTCATTTACAACTATGTGGGTGACTGTAATTAATTCACATGCCCTCTTAACATTCATCTAACTCAGCTGTGGAAACGTGGGCCACATGTATTCATGTTACTGAGAAGGCCAGATGTTACATTTCACACTTCTGTTTCATCACACTTGTTCTTCAAATATAATGTTCTGCTACTCAAAACATTTTTTTCCACTGGATCACTAATAGGTCTTAATTCTATAAGTGCCAAAAACTAATTCCCCCAAGTAATAGTAATATTAAAACTAAGGCATACACATGATTCCTTACTACTAAAATGCCCGTCATCAAATATTTCATAAACTGCGGCGAAGGGAAGGAAAGGGAGAGGCAGTGGAGAAGGTAGAGGAAAGCAGAGAAACTTCTGCCCACTATTTTAATGACAGAAGCACATTACTGAATCTACAGCCTGACATTCCATTTAGTGGAATTTATCATGGCTACTGAGCAATTATGACAGTCAATAAGCTGAAAAATATCCAGACCTTAGCTCTCTTCTTAATAGTCATGGACCCATCCAGACGCACATATTGGTAACCACGATGTTTACTCAGCCTTTCAAACAGATCCAGTGTCTGTGTATAATTTGACACCAACACCACCTTATCTTGTGTCGTTGACTTAACAACTGCCAGCAAACAGTCCAATACTGCCAACTTTCCAGATAGTTCTGGCATTAGAATTTTCCTGCAAGAAACTCGATAATGTTTACATCCCCACAGTGAAAATTCATGGTTACGGTGGCAGCTAAAAGAATGATTATGAATGCTGAAGTAAGAACGGTGTGGAAGGTGAGGTCATGGATATATTCCAGCATCCAACTGCAGGGACTGAGAAAACCTACAGGGAAGATCAGAATATGCAGTCTTTGGGCTGAGATTTGAAACAAGAATCTTCTAGATATGATCAAGAGTGTTCACCATTACACCACAGCATTTGGTGAATGACAGTATTTCATGTCATACTGTGTACATGTTCCAAACCATTATAATTATTGCATATTACTAAAAAACAATACGTCATTACAAAACATGTTTCCGGTACATTTCTAAATAACAGGAAACTTCTAATATGATATGTTTGGTAAAAGAAAGGGTTCTTCTCCTAAATATGAAGCAATGAACAACTAGTAACTTGACTTGAAAATCTTATAATGTTGCATATCTTCATGTATGTAATTACATACTCCATAGTAATTAACCTACAAATACACTTTCGACGGGTGGGGAGGGGGGCCAAGCCTAATATCTGCATTCCACTTTTTAATGGCCAGCAGTGGGCCAAAACATATAGAAAGTGTAACTTAAACAATTAGGCATTGTTAAATCACCACCACCCCCCCCCCCCAAACACACACAAAAAAAAAGTGGACTTGGAAAACTCCGCAAGAACACAGCAGAATGTAAGAAAGAATGGTAGAAAGCTGGAAATCAGACACAAAGTGTACTAGGTACATTGATTTGGCAGACATCAGTGGTGCATTGTATGTCTCTGTCTGTGCTACTGTGATATATTTAGTGATCCTGCCATTGCTTGGTCAGTATACCAATGATGGTAGATGAACAAATGTGAATATGGGGCAATGGTAGAATGGCAAGTGACATGGAAAAGCAGGGTACTTGGGACATTGTACCTGTCTGTAACATTGAGTTATATTAGACGCATATCATATGGCACCATGCAATACCTCTGAAAAAAAGCTAGTAACTGAATTTAACTTCAGCACAATGCTTTCAGAAACTTTTTATCCCTGGCTATAAATGTCAAGAGGTATCTTTCTCACTTTGGGTTGTACTTGTCCGGCAACACAGACAATGCACCTTCAAAGCCATCTTCACCTGTCTCCATCTTTTCAAACACAAGATCTGGGTGACTGCATAACTTCTTCAAGGTTGTGATGGCTGACAAAGCAGATAAACTCACTTTACCACTGCTTCCTCCTCCTCCTCCTCCTCCTCCTGCAATGAACCAAACTTTCTACCTTCATTTCCACTTACCTGGACAAGAGTCGTTACATATTCAAATGAAGGATACAGTAAAGTGGTAACCACGTAACAAACCTGAACAAATCATACAACTTGTATCATCTGAACTTGAATTCAACTGCTACAAGGATATTAGAATATTAGAATGCCTTTCTTCTTTATGTTGATCCTTATTATTGATACTCTTGTACAGTGAGGTCTTGTTTTAGGTTTGAAGAAGGTTTCCAATATGGTACCCGGACCCATGTCTAAGGAGATACTGTTTTAGTAATGATGCCTATGTATTGCTATAGGCAGATCCCCTTGATGAAGAACTCTAAGAAATGTCTAAAAGAATTTATACTTCAGAATTGACTTCTGAAGCAGAACACATTTTTGTGACAAACGTAACAAATAAATATCTTGACATATCTATGAAAATAAAAAGCTGCAACATCACTATATTTACAGCCAAATTTCATACTTTATAACACTGTAATCCAACTATAAGACAGTGTTATTTCCAGTTAGATGAGGACGTAAACCAGACATGACTGGAAAGACTGTAAACACAGCGGCCAGAAAAACAAAGTATAATCTTGGAAAAGACAGATCTTGAAGCCAGTCCATAATATGGCACCAAGTCAACATCTTATGGCAGAGATGGGCCATAACTATCTGACGGTTAAGGACAAAATACTTGATCCTGCATCAATGACATCTCACCTTGGACAGTTCTTCTGACAGCATCACTGGCTAAGAATTTTGAATATATCTGCTGTTGAATGTCTGTAAGTCTGATGCATATCACCTGCTCAATCTTCACCGGCAGATACTTAGAAAGCAGAGCAGATGTACGGCGAATCAGACAGCGGTTGACGATGGCAGCTAGTTCATCTAGACATGCCTGACCTTTCTGCTGTTCCTCCTGTGTTGCCATAGCATCCTGCCCTCGAAGTATCGGAGTCTCAAATTTGCGTCTGAATTCCTGAGTGACAGAATAAATGTGGTAGGGGTAAAAGTTGTACAAAGCAAAAGCTGTGTGATGAATAAATGACATTCAAAATGTTAATGCCATCAGACAATAACACTCATTATCATTACGATGTACTAAGGCCACAATATTTGAGGTAATGCACACAAAACAGGACCCCATATCTACAACAATGGTTTGAAAATGTGAGACATACATTATAGGCAACCTGATACGAGTAAAGACATTGTTTTGTGTACTTAGTAATTTCCTGGGGAGAATATTGCAACTGATAAATGTTGTTAATCTAACTCAATAGCCTTGGAATCAGCTGTGATTCAGATAAGCAGAAGAGCATACTTATAAAAGGAAATGAACATTAAATACCTCTGTGCAAAGTAATTGCATTTACAAAATCAAATATTATCTCTAAAGTCAGTGGTAAGGCCATGCCAGGATAAAGAACAGGTATTACGTATAATGGAACACTATTACACAGACATATATTTTTTCACTGTTAGATATACAATTAGCTGTACGGATATTACAATGCAAAATGAAGGTCAGACTAAACACCAACATAATGGCATTAAATGTAGACATTTTCTGTCAGTCTTGAGACATCAACATCTATTACTCTACACCTACAATGCTGACGTGATGCTTATGAAAATGACAAACAGTAATTGTTCATGACACCATAACTGGCGGAGACAAGAGGTGTGTAAAACATGAATGAACATCTAACAATTTGGCTTCAAGGCACAAGGAGCATCGCAAACATGGAACACATTTATTGTAATTATCACATGTTTTATTATATTTATGTAATAAGCGACATTACAAACCTGAGCAGTTCCCAGAATCCCTTGATTTACAAACTGCACCAGACTGTAGTATTCAAGCAGATCATTCTGTATTGGTGTGCCAGAAAGCAGGACACGTCGTTTGGCATTTAGTCCCATTAGAGCCTGGTAAGTCTGGTTCTCGCTGTTCTTCAGACGATGGCCCTGTTGCAAAACCAAATAAAAAACCATAACAAGGGGAAAAGACAATACTTCAAGACAACCAACATGCTGCCTTATGGGAGACTTATGCTGCAGTAGGATAATTCTTGTATATCTCATAGCAGGCTACATTAATACAAAAATTTACAACACAACATTCAGCGGGCATGAAAAAAATATGCTACTATAACTACCCTGATGCCAGGGAAATGTACAGTGAAGCACAAAACACAAAACTCAATGGCAATTGGTAGGTCTGGAAGGGTGCTGGGCCATTGTCCCAACATTAACACAAGTTGGTATATATATATGAGAAAATATTACGTGGATGCAGCAATGATAGCTGCGAGTACCTGCTTCTGGAACTGCTTATGAAGGCTCTTGCTTGTAAGTGGTTGCAAGGTAATTCGTTTGGTGTTACTTCATTCTGAAAACACGTTATTGCTGCAGCTAGCATACTGCTTACAAAATGCTCAGGCAGTTCTTTGTGGATACAGCATGGTTGTATTGTTCAAACAAAATCAGTGTAAGTGATGCCTAGTGTGTACGGCTTGGTCCATGATTTACTTTAAACCAGTCAATGAAACCCATATACCTATACACCCCGCACAGATTCAGTTTCAGAAACAATATGTTCTGTGCAGAATACCAGACAACAGACAAAGTCCAAAAATCCTGTAATCCTATACGTAAATACCATCATGAAAACCTTTAGAACTGACACTAAACTGCAAATCATCTAAATGCTGTGAAGTACATTTCAGACTTTGTGTGCTTGTGAAACAGGAGTCTAAGCCTGCACAAAACTGTACTACGTTTCAATAAGAATAAAAACAGCACAGGACATTTCCATCTACTATGTTGTAATGCATTTGGCTTGACAAAAGGATCAGTAACATTGGGACTCCATGACATCATCAAATTTGACATTTGACTGGCAATGCTGTCTCATACATTGCAGTCCGTAAATTAAGTAAGATGTTTCACTTACCTCATCACATAATACCAGTCCAACTTCACCACTATGAAGCACGGATGAGTGCAGTCTGAAAGTTTCATATGAAATAATCAGAATTGGGTTTACAGGCTTGCGTGAATATGTCTGCATAAATCCTCCTAGGTCCTTGTCAATCTTATCTTTGGAAGATGAGTCAATAACCAAAGCATTTACTCGTCCAGACAGCCACTTGTTAATTTCATTGTACCAGTTCTGCAACATCAGGATTTTTATTCAGTACAAATGAGATAATAAATTAAATAAATGTCCTCCACAAGGCCCAAAAATCAATAACTTCTACACCCATAAGACTTGCTTTAAGTGGCACAATATGTGTCCTTGAAACTGTATAGATATGAAGACATTTGCTGGTGTACTACAAAGTGTAGCAACACAAAGGAACACCAAAAACGCTGGTAACTGATTAACAACTGCCATCATCATCATCATCATCATCATCATGAGCTGTGAAGTATTAGGGATAGTGCCTGTTCTTTATCCCTGAAGATGAAGCTGGTGTTTCCATCTTTTCCTTGGGCGTCCTATGCTTCTCTTCCCTTTTGGCCTATATTTCAGTGCCTGTTTGGGTATCCTGTCTGTGTTCATTCTCTCTACATGTTGTAGCCACTCTCGTTGATACTGTTTTATTTCCAGAACAATGTTCTGCACTCCAAGTTTCTCCCTCATGGATTGATTTCTCTCCCTGCCTAACTGTGTAATTCCTAGCAAGTGTCTTAAGAATTTCATTTGCGCCGCTTCCAGTCTTTGTTCATCTCGTTTCTTCAGCAACTGCCAAAAAAACCTATATGTGTAGTTAAACATGTCTAACACACAGGTGAATTTACTTCCAGCTTATTGCACTAGTTCATATATATAAAGGTTACTCCTACATGTGTCGGCCAAAACATGTGGCCATCTTCAGGGAGTATGTCATGCGAAAGTCATATAATTTAAAATATAACATTGTCATTGGTAAATGATAATATCTAAATTGAAGAGAAAAACACATTTATGTATAACTGTAAACAATGTTATAGGTAAAATAGGTACAGGACTTGATTAGGAATATTTGCATCCAACATCTTCACTTCTAGGCAAATTTCAGTTGTACGTTTGACATCACGAAGTTAAAATAATATAAACATCAATGTTTTAATGCAATCACATAAATATATAATAATATAAGAATGACAAGAGGTAATGATACACATCCCGTCTGTGGTCGAGATGTGTATTCCATGGACGAACACTCAGTACTAATCAGCAATGCAAACAACCTCTCTACATTCAATATGCTGTTAATCTTACATGCATGCGTGTTTTATTTGAATGTCATTTAGCACTTCATACAAGGGTTTGTAATCACTAAAATTTTGTTCATCAATTAATAATCCTTCATATCCATGATATATTTCTGAGGCCACAGCACATGGTAAGGCACCTCCCTGAACAGAATTAACACAACACTTTTACCAACCTTTACTAGCGAGCTAGGAGCCACTATAACTGCCTTCTCAATTGTCGCCTTGCAGTCAGGCCCTTGCCTTAGTAGCGTCCACATTAATGTGATACATTGCAGTGTTTTTCCCAGGCCCATCTCATCTGCCATGATGCAGCCATAGCTGCCTGGTATGCGCTGACCCGTCACACATTCATACATAAACTTGACACCCTGTGGATGACCACAATAACCGCATAGGCTTAACATAACCCACACATATGTAATTCCAGATTCAAAATAGAATTATCAAGCAGAGAGGGATATTTCAAATATCACTTTCACTTCTCACACAAAATTTATTTCACTCAACTTCACACATCACCTTACTTTGGAACAGTTAAACTCAATTCTTTATGTGTTAATTCCATTAATATGTTACAAGGACTGATTGTAAATATTCAGGCATTTTCTGTCACCCTTGCTGCAGAGATGATTAATGTGAGACCACAGAAGTAAGTTCTGCCCAACACCAGGAATGATAAAATCCTACTTCAGGCACAATTCGTTATCATAAACTTATTTCTAATTGTCACTAGTTTTAAAGCAATATCACAAAACTATGAATACAATGACTTCAGCACACATGAGGTCGTCACTGTGGTGAGGCTGAAGATCTAGATCTCCTGAAATGTCACACTCTATCAACCAGTAAAGAGTACAGATATTTCCAAGGATCACAGTGCCTTCATCCGTCACCTGCAATGATCCTTCAAAACTTCTGTAACTCTTTGCCAGCTAACCTGGCACAACATTCCAAAAAACTTGAATCTTCATTGTTTAAATACATTTATGTGATTGGTCTTTACAACGGAAACAAACTGTCTTCTCTCTGACGTACGTGCTGAAGATCAATAAGCAACCCATCCATCTAAATGTAACGATCATGATAAATTTTCAGATATCCCATCCCATTGTGTTTGTACAATACTATTCCAATGTTTCAGTCATCACAACTTTTCCCTTTCTAATATTAATATTTAATATTAAAAACGGAAAAGTTGTGATCGACTGAAACATTGGAATAGGATCATGATAAAATCTAAACCTATTGGTAAGATATGAAAAAAAAAATTACAGGGACAATAATAGAACAAACATGTCACAAATATTACACACTCTAGACACTTCCTATCTTGTGCAACTAAGAATACAGATGTAGCCAGTCTCCAGAACATCATGGTTTTGGAATGTTGCATTTTAATAAAAAAAGCACAACATCCAATAGGACTGCCCTGCCATGACCTGGTCATAGAAGCACCGTGGTAATAATAAACTCCCTGAAAATCAATTAAAAGTTGAAAAGGTGTGTCTTCTCTCGTTTTGTGTCTACAAGGACACTAATGTTGCAAGTTGGAATTACTAAGTCTTTAGGATATAAAATCTCATTACTTAATAAAAGTGGGATAACTTCACACCAGATATAAGAAAATAATATTATTCACTTCTTTATCAAAAACTGCTGTGCTAAAAATAAACACCACATATCATCCAGGAAGGACAAAACACCACAGTTGAATTGCTGCATACCAGCTCAATGTTGAAAGATTCCTGGGTCCAATCTCAACCTGGAAATCAGCCATATTAACCAATATTTTCTGTGGCTTTCCTCTCTCCCTCCATATGACTACTCGGACATTGCCTAAAATTATGCCCTAATATCTTCTTTTAAATTTTTCTCTCTTCATCGAGTACCATTATTCTACAATTTAATATACCTATGCAACTGAAAGAGAATCATTAAATGATTTAACGATCAACTCATCAAAACATCAAATGGGTAGAACACTTTCAAAATAAAAATAAGAGCACTCACTTCACGTTGGTGTGGACGTAATATGTTCGATAAAGTTGGATCCACCACCACATGTACCGGCTGCTTGTCACTGTAAATAGAAAGTTACATTCGCTGGAATAAGCTGTAAGAGACATAGCAACACGTAGGTTAGGTTTACTGGGAGTGCAGGACATCAGATGGGACAAAGGTGGCCCTGAACCAGTAGTTTTCTATGAAACGGGAAATAAGAGAAAATATTTCACATACATAAAGGACTCATGCATGCAGTTAAAAGAGTACAGCTTCAAACTGAAGTCTTTCGGGTTTTGACACCATGTACAATTGTACATACAGACACTGACTTTTTAGAGGAATGACCTGCCTCCACTTTCAGGGTGACAGTCAGTTAATAGATAGGTTTCAAGGACCACGGCCAATCAGAACCACGGAAGGACAGAGGGGTACAGCTTGTTCCAAGTCAACAGGAAATGTGAAAAGGTAAAGTTCAAAACCAGAAAAATAAAGAGTCTTTCTCAGGGTTCCATCCACTGGGGAATCCTTGTCACAGTTGGGTTCAGAATCTTTTGTCTTTCTGCCTGCTATCTAAAAGCACAAAGATTAAAGCCAGAAAAAACTACATAATGTGGACATTCGTGATATGCACTCATTATTATACATTATTAAGATGATAAAATCATAGAGGATGAGATAGGCAGGGCATATGGCATGGATGAAAGAGAATAAAATGCATACAGGGTATTAGTGGGAAAACCTAAAAAAAGAAGACAATTTGAAGACTTACACATAGACTGGAGGACCATATTAAAAATGGACCTTACAGAAATAGTTTGGGATGGTGTGGATTGAATTCATCTGGCTCACCTCTGGGAGGACTTTACTCCATGGGATTGGTTAGTGGAAAGTTATGCCATATACTCCGGCAGGTGTGTACCAACATTTCAAAAGAATAAGCTAATGACGGCAACATATTCCACTGAAGTGGTGGTACACATCTACCAGATGATATGCCATCATACATCAGAAAGCAGTCACTACCACTTGCAACACCATCCAGAAGTCTTCGAACATGTACATGCATGAGATCTGCGCTCTTCTGGAGTATTAAGTAGTGTCGAATGGTAATCATTTACCTACGTTTCAGGACAATGTATCGGTCCCATCTTCAAAGGTCAAGAAAGGACTTTTTGACGCTTCAAGATGTGACCGATACATTGCACTGAAACGTCGGTAACAGATTACCATTCGACGCTGTGTAATACTACAGAAGAGCACAGATCCCACCAACATTGTGGCCGAAGCCTGAAATCATGGATGTACATGCATGCTGAGCAAAGTCACATTCCGACCAAGTACAACAGTGTTTCAAATACAAATTCAGTCACAATACCGCCAGTTCATGTAATGACTATTAACCCTTTAAAGACGAAGCGTATCTGTTTTATATAAGGACTCAGTGTGTACCGCGCTGTAAACACTCCCCACTTCGGTTATAAAAACCAGTCTCTTAATGTTTTATAAGGCAAAGTTGCTGTTTGTTCTGAGATCCATACAAAACAAATAAACGCAATATGGGCACCAAGTACAATTTTTTAATGTTAGACCTGGTCGTATGTAAAGTTACCGCTAGGCTTTAAAAGGTTAAATATTCCTCCTGGCAAACTGTCTGAAACTCATCTGAAGTCTAACAAAACAAAATCCACTCACAGATCTGACTTCAGCTTGTCATGAGCACTCAGTTCGGGTGGTTCGTATAATATCAGTGCACCAGGCTCATTGGGGTCATGCAGAGGACGCCGACATTTACTTCTTGCGATGCCCAAAAAGCGCCCACCAAGTACACCCTGGTAGTTTGGTATTGGCACTTTGAAAGGCCTTGACAACAGCTGCCTGATGAGAGCTTCCTGTAATGCATGAATATGTTGGAAACTTCTAGCAGTCCACTAGTGCTGTACATGCACAAACAGGGTCAAATCCATCTCCTGTCATAAGTGAAATAATTTCACAATTCTTATTTAGGCTTCATGGAGTTTTAATAAAATATATTAATTCAATATTTCTTCAATTTTTTTTTTTGGAATGGTTTCGAAAATTTTCTTAAAGATGAATACTTTCTGCTCATTTTTAGAGGACTCCCTTCAAAATTCTCTCTCTCTCTCTCTGATTATTTTACCTAAATATGTTTTCAGTTAAGGTGAGTTCAGCATCTTTGACAATGTGGTGATACAATGTTCAAAACGAATCTTTTGCACTTTTCTTTTCATCTTTTACAAACCACTACATTTTGCAAAGTGGCTCCATAGTTTAAGAGGAGCTCCATCCACAGACTCAGTGGATTAGGTTTGTACAATTCTCACCTGTTCACCTGATACAGGAGAGAACAAATTTATTTTAAAATAACTGAGATTCAGATGAAGTCAAAAAGAGCTGGGTTAAACAAAATGCAAGTTGCTACTCACATGTTCTGAAATCACCTCTGGAGTACGAGGCTGATGCTGAACAGTAGGTAACGGGGCCAAAGGTTTGCGAGACAGCTCCTGACAGCTTCTTTTGCTCTCTCTTTTCACAATAACTGGATTATCTTCACTACCACGTTTTGCAATCTGACTTGGAGCAAGACTGCGCCTCTAAATAACACCACACTTAGAAACAACTTTACCACACAGTGACACTGCATTTGAGCTTCAAAAGCGTGCACCAACATATTTCCTGCCAAACTCATCACAAATCTGCAATTCATCCACGCTTACTCAACCCAAAATAAACAACATAAATTCATTCGCTAGCCACCCTCAATGCAGAAAGATAACAGTAATAATAAGGCAGTAGTAACTCTTCTCACAAAAGAATTAATGAAAATTAAAAATCAAAACATGTGTGAAGTGTATGTAATAACTTAATAAAAAATAAAAAAAATAAAGTTGTCCCTGTTGACAACAAGAAGGTACAGGGGCAGTAAAGGTATAGCTTCACTTATCCTTACCCTCGCACTACATACAGGAGAGTGGTCGACTTCACGCCCCGGCCATGTTACACTAGGAAAACGACTTTAATAGGAGGCTGGATACGCCCCAGGGCCAGTACGGACAGTTTTGGAACACAGCAAATCCCTTGCCCCTGCCAAAATTCAAACCCCAGACCATCCAGCCCATAGCTACTCACACCTACTATGTTATCCCAGCTCCGCAGCATTATAATAAAGTGTTCAAATACTGGAGCAGTTTCAGACATGCTAGTTACAGTTTTAGATGGCACAAACTAAAATCACTCAGTGATACATAGCGAAACCGGTACTTCGTCTTTCCTATATGAGATACCGAAACAAGTTAATGAGTTGAATTACAAACTCAAGTATATTATCCCATTGACGTATTCAATATAAATATCGCAAATTCAACCACGCTGACACACAAATAAGACATAACCAATACAAATTACGGTAAATCCCACTTACCATAGTACCACTAATTTTGAGACATTACTACCAATTGTAAATAAGTACACAGATTTTCATGAACGACAGCTTCGGACATCTTATTTCCTCAAAACGCGTTGGAACGTAATGGTCTTGAAAGAACAAAATTGCGCATTCCGCCAAAAGTTGAAACTCGATCGCACGGATTACTAGTCACCAACGCGTACCGCCATGCATTACCTACGTAGCTTCAAGCTCGAGGCACTGCTCACAGAGGCACAACTCTTGTGCAACGCATACGCATCACAAGTTGTCTGTGTTCGGTATCACGGATGAGATGTACCACGGATCGGCCAAAACTGTACACATGGACAGTGATCGGATCGATACTGACGGCATCGTACATGCTTAATCGCTTTCATTTTCGTGCGCATGGATTAATTCTGCTATTATCCTATATATAACAATGCCCATGGAATCACAGGGCAAAAGGCATAACTTTTGCATTAATGATTCCCGATATTTACTGCCCTCTATTGCCTCCAACAGTGCACTGAAATGCTGAGAATGTCACCGTAACCTGTCCCAGATCTCGTTATTGCAGCCAACACATTGTTGTGTTGTAATGACATTAATAGGACACTAGAAAATGTTCCAGATAAACTCGCCTTAGCACCAAAAATAGCGACGCCTCAAAAGTTTCAAGTTTTGATGTTTTAGCAGTGGCATAGCTGAATATTCTGTTCTTTGGGGATGTGACATTGTCAGTGGATATCATATCCCGATGTATTGATGGGAACACAATGCCCTCATCTTTAAAGGTCAATAGGCATACTCTTGAACACAACTCATTTTTGGTCATACTGCTAGCCGTCACCAGAAACACCATATGGCAGGGCATCCAAATCTAGTCAGTAGCGGTTCCCATACCTGAAATCTGTATGTGTTCATGCCCCATTCACTTTTATTGATAAAACAACCATGTTCACTATTCAAAAAAATAGATCTCGTTTTAGCAGCAATCTACTTTTGAATTCAGTGATGCCTGACACCAGTGAATTACGAACAGTAACAGCAGGCACTTGTTCAGACCCTACTCGTGTTCTGTTTCATGTGTACTGAAAGGTCAAAATTTACAATTACTTACTAAAAAAATTTAAAACATAACATGCAAGTAACAATGTTTACATTGGGCTCCAGTCAGCACCAGAAAAGTACTCACTACATGTAGGAGCACTGAATTGGTACTGCACAGTACTGCTGTACAAAACTAATATTCATGCTATCATGATCCTCTGTATTACTGACAATGAAATGCACCATATTTACATCAGTCTATCCAACATTCAGTCTGATAAAACCAGTTAATATCCTACATGGAATATTACAGAATAAAATATACATTCAGTTGTGAAATACTATACCTGCATGCACATTATGGATGTTCATAAATCACTTATTAGTCACCTCCATGTCACAACACGGGCACATCCAAGGGGGAGCGGGGACTGCTAGGCTGCAGCCCCGCCAACCTCCGCAAAACCGAAATTTAAAAAACACAGACTTGTAGATATTATGATATCAAAAGTTTTAAATGATTTTCTCGTCAGCTGAAATCAGCCACTGAAGTCAGCTGATGACTAGTAGGCCTACATTATAATTTTGAAAAATATATTAATAAAATTTAAAAAAACAAGAAGCTAGGGCACAGTGTTTGAGTCATAGAACATGTACTTATATAGTGAAACTCGCTTAAGAAAAGCCCAGTTAAGAAAATTTCCTGCCTAAGAAGTCAGGATAAAAAAGCACCAAAATTCTACCATTTCATTAAAATTACCCTTTTACAAAATTTCCCGCTTAAGAAGTAGGATTTTCTTGGAATTTTCTAAATTTTCTGAACAGGGTTTCATGTATTTGTATGTATATAAATGCAGTTGCAAACAGTGTTATGTTGTACTTACAACATGATTTTTATAGCATAATTTTTAAAATCAAACATAAATTACATACAGCCTCAGGGTCCACTAAGGCGCAATTCCCAATTCCCCCCCCCCACACACACACACACATACACACAGAAAAAATTCTGGGTGTGCACCTATGTCACAAACTATGTTCAATTCAGTTCTGCTCAACAGGGCCTTCTGCAAACAATCTTGCTGCCATCTACAAGGACTAGAACTTATGCTAACTTGAACATACAGAATGCACATAATGTATTCTGTATATTATATAGTTCCAAAGATTCTATTTCATATATTTGTAAGCCAGTTGTTTATACAAATACTGAAACGCCATTAAATGCATAAAACATTAAAGTATTTGTACTTATGACTGACATATTGGCATGGGAATGTTATTTCTTGGCTACATAAATAGTTTCAGGTAAATCCTGCAAAAAGCGGCTGCTTCTTGCACCAGAAGTGAGCCTAGCCAATATAAAAATGGTGCAAAACATGAGGTCATCATAAAAATATAACAAGTCATCACTAAACAATAACTCTTCTGGATGCTTACAATATCCCGGTATCTAAAGCTCAATGGCAACTACCTCTACCACCTGCTGTGACATTAAGAAACTTTGCATTTTCCCACACATCAAGTTTTTATTTTTCACCTGATTCTTAAACTAAAAACTGATTACTTCCCTAATCAATAGCAACTGACAGGTCTTCAAAACAAAGACTGTTCTCTGTGAGGTAGGAACGAACGCTTTACATAAAATTTAGATGAATGTCAGTCTTCAAAGGGTTAAGAGGTTATACATTCATATAAAAATATACAGCACCGTACAAATGTTCAATACCTTACACACCACCTATTTAAACAGCTGGATGCAGCTGAGTACCTGCTGCTTACAGAACCCACTTTACAATGTAACATGACATTTATGACTTCTGAAGTTTTAATTCTGCTACAGGCATGTCTGGCTACATAGTGTTTCCCTTCCACATTATTACAAAGATCTTTGGCTATCATGTACATTGGAATTCTCTCTTAGTAAGCACAAGCAGTAAAAGTTTTGACATGTACGCAAAACTCCCTATTTTAGCTTAACGTGTAACGCTATCATATTTCTGGACCCACACCCAAATCTGTAATATGTATACAAGTCTGAAGAAAAAAAAGCAATACATGCCATTAGCAAGCTTCCCCACTTGATTGATTCCCAACTGCATTACAATCGCATGTGTCATTTAAATACTTGCCATATTTATCTAAATACCATGTGCACCACATTTTCAAAACTTTCTGCATAGACAAACTGACGCAAGCATATGAATGGGTCTGATTTTGTGCTTTGTCAGGGAAAATACAACACACAGCACTTGACTTTGCAACAATGCACAAGCTGTAAGGAACTTCATGCAAATGGACTAGAACCTTCAGCAGTATTCCACGTCTTACCGCAGGTAGTGAGCAGTGAAAGGGAGGTGGAGTTGGGAGTTACTGTGTCTTTGTTGTAAATGCAACTCTCTAAACACACATTACTTCACTTGCAACAAGTTTCCAGTCAGTGAAAATCATAATTATGAATGGCTACTGCAAAACAGTGAAATAAAGGGAATGTGGCCATTTATGCTACTGCAGTTTAATCAGTCACTGTTATGTGCCTCTGCAGACCTCCAGTGTGACACTTGCAACATCAAAATATTTTATCACTTTTTGACGTTTGTAACTATTGCCATTTTAAACAGTTAAAACTGATAAAACAACCAGGTTGCACATCCTATTTTCAAGGGCACTTGGTATTTGGATGAATACAGTGTAATCTGCGGCAAAATGGTGACGAATACATTCTTAAAACTGACACACACACACACACACACACACTTGCCACACTTCTGGAACTCAGTAACTGACACTCCCAGGAAACAAACATAAAATACAGTAAATGGTGGAAATATAAGAAACTTCAGAAGATGGAAGTGTTCTGGGAAGTGACACTATCATTGGGTAAGTAGTTTCCATCATTTCAGAGGATTGTAGTACCTTCATCTTCAAGGTCAAAAATCAGCCCATTCTTCTACTACAGTCCTTCAAAACATCACGAACTGCACACCCAGTGACACACTGTAACATCCCAGAAGACATGCATCTTCAACAACAGGGTGTGAAAACCTTACACCTCATGAGGAACTTCTGGTTACACAGATATGCTGCCTTCTCGGAACTTGCTGCTCCCAATCAACGTGTTGATCAATACAGTGTGTCCTTCCTTGCACAATGACTGAGCAGTCTTTAGAATGGAACTGAGGTCTTCAGAATCTTCTGATACCAAAAAACCCTTCCCTCCATATCCTTTGCATACTTCTTGGTAGTCAGTGTACTGGAAATAAAGAACAAACAATAATCGTGCTTTGACTGTGGTTGAAAAGTGTGCTGCACATGCACAAACACGCATGCAAACAAGACCCATACGAATGGACACACAAAATCTATGACTGCAGGTACACCTATGTCTTGTGGTTAATGCACAAATTTTCCACAACATGGACTGAGATTTGAGACCTGGTTGGTATGTGTCAGATTTGTGATCTGCGAAAGTAACACAGGTGTAAAAATTTGGTAGTGTGATGCTACTTTGTATCAAGTGTCTCCCTGAGGATGGCTATTATTACTGGCCGAAACATACTGGAGAAGTAATAATTACACATATTAAGCAACAGATGTGCAATTAGTTGCAAATAAATAACAAGACTGATATTCCCAAATAAATAAAAGGGGTCACTTGAATTCTAAGCAGAGCAGAATCACTAAGTCTCCTACGCAATCTCTAATAAAACCCATACTTACAGAAAGTTTGCAGGCCACATTACTGCCAAACATAGGTAGCTGTTCACGAGCAATCTGCGTCCATGCTGCATCATTACCAACTAAAGCGATGACAGGCACTTTGTGTCGGGTCATAGTGTCAATTTCAGCCACACTAAATCCACATGACCCATCTCCATAGATGATCCACACTTCTGCATCTGGTCGACATAACTTTGCGCCCAGGGCAAAACCACCACCAACGCCAAGAGTTCCAAAAGCACCAGGGTCCAGCCAGCTCAGCGGACCACGAGGTCTAAAGATATAAGGAAATCAAACATGACACAGACCAGAAGCAAAGTTATTCCTGCCTGAAGAATTCTAATCCTAATTAAAAGTTTTCTTACTTTTACACATAAAGGATCCTTACATACCAAACATGTTAGGAAAAAGTCCTTTCAAAACTGATTTTGCTGGACTTGATGGTAAAGTTCACCCTAGAACAGGCCATGAAAGCACACAAGAGGAATAAAGGTATAGCTGTACTCTTTCTTTAACCTCCACGCCTGATAGGGGTGAGTGGTCAGTACCACACCCCAGGAAAGCGGCCCAGTACCCGTCGTACAGGAGGATGGATGGGCACCACAGCTGGTTTGGACAGATGCGGCAAATCTCACTTCCCTTGGGATTCAATCCATGGATTGACTAGCCCAAAGCGAGGCCCTATATCGACTACACTATCCCAGTCCAGGCTTGATTGTAGAGAACATAAATATACCTACTTCTGTAACTTCCACACGACCTGCGTTCTCGTATACACATAAAAAAACACCCCTACAAATTAATTATACATATTTAGGCAACAAGGAAACTTGCTGCATTTTAAAGACATGCTACATAATCTCTGTTTATTTTCCACAAAATGCCATTTATTTCATAATTTTATGTTTTTCTGTTCAAAGAATACTCATGTTTTCCATAAATATGCACTAAAATTTAAATAACCACCTGGTTGTTACAAGGTTAATAACCTAAAACTAAGTATCACGTTTTTAATGAGAAAGTAACTCTACTACTGTGGCCCTCCAATTATACTGGTCAGCTGTATTCATTTGAAATTTGCCACATATAATATTGCGGGTCCAGTATTTTACAGTAATATGTCCAATAGATGGCACTGTCATGTATGGGATTACCAAGGAGGAAAAATCCCTATGTTTGAGGTTAAACACCTGATTTACTTTGAAGCATAATCAAGCGCTTTGCTGTGAAGCGCTCAGAAACTCACAGAACCTTCATTCTTTGCCAGCTGCACATATGCATAAGCGTGCACACTTAACTATCCTGGTGGCAATAAAATTGCGTGCCTAATGCAGTCAGTATGATTCCATCCCTTCAAAAGAAGCTGAATGCATCATACAATTTGCTGCATTCAAGCCTCTTGTAACTGTTCAATGCAATGAAAGAAACCTCCAAATGCCACATCACCTTAGGACGTAAGCTGCAGTACCAACAAAGTCACCTCCATCTGCTACCAATATAGCATTATCAGGCAGTATCTTCTCTACGTCAAGAAGTACCCTCAGTGGATTCAAATACTTATCGGCTGGTTCTAGAGACATCTAAAAAGAAAAAAGTAAGAGAACAGGAGTAACAACAGCACACAATTTCCATGCAAGAGTCTGTTTTGACAGGACCAAGTGCAGCTGTGTTCAGAGGCCTGTCTGCTACAACTTACATTCTAGTAACCACATTACAGTAAACAACAGAATACCAAAGTAATACTTGATGTTGTTGCCTACGCCTGAATCTGTTTTGCTCCTGAATCATAATCCATTTCAGGCACTGTGACTATTCAATGAAACCCTGTTTCAGTGAACACTTTTCCTTGTACAATACTAAAAACATATTGCATTTTATACATCAAGCATTTTGATTGAGTAAATGATCCATAACCTGCAGTTGGTGTTTTTTTTTATAATACCTTTCAGGACTTGTACCTCCAACCAGTGCAACTCTGGTCAAAACAACAATCACTATTCAAGTTTTTCTCTCTACCAGAAAGCATTACCACGCAACAACACCTTTGAAAAGTACTGTAGTACACTTGGCATGTGCTAAACCAAGCCATCTGTAACAAAGTCACTCTGAATCTTGACTGAGGTTAGTCACCATTTACTTCATCAAATGAATTTGATATTATTGATCACGTAATTGTATTTACTTGTGTCGAAGAAGTCTCTTAATCACTGTGTAATTTAGAAATTGGAAATATAATTTCAAAGTACTACTACTTTTTCCCGTCCGATGGTGGTTTAAATGGCCCGTGATTGAAGGGTGATAATTACTTATGTAAAAAACTGAAGAGGTTTTTGATCCGATTTTGTGTAACCGAATTCAGCAAAAACCTGGATTTAATGTACGAAAAGCACCCCCCCCCCCCCCCTCCCCCCAGCACAGAAATTCATTATATGAGGATTTTTTATCAGCTGTTTCTGCTAGGTGCAGTACTGGATTTCATGACTTATTTACATCATGCTTCCAACAACTAGTATCATACACCACTCTATCAGCTATGTACAGCATGTGTGGATTTAATATTGCTGGTGGACTTTTTACCTTTCTTAGCTTGTGCAATGGGAAGTCCATCCATCATTATATCTGCAATTCTTCAGCTACATGCCTAAGTACGGCAATTCAACAACAAAAAATTCCTCTAAATGACATAACCATATGATTTTGGGTGAACAAATACTGATGACTGATCCATCAGACATAAGACAGTGTGTTACCATATGATTGAGCTCTTCTTTAGCTGTGTCCGTGTCTCGCAGCTGTTGTAGCCAATCAGGAGAACACTTATAATCCACAAGGAAGAGGGACAGCTCTTGCAGGAAAGAGCCTACATCGGCACACACAGCCAATGTGGGTTTCCAGAACATGTCAGAATTCTGTGACAAGCAAGAGACACAGTAATGTGTTAAAATACTCTTTCCTACAATGTTACAATACTGAATTTAATGTCAAACATGAAATCACAAGTTTATGAAACAGCTGTGACTAAATATGTGACCTGATATAATCTTTTATCTTTCAACCAATGGGTGGATCTACAGCATACCTCTTTTTCGTTGCATTTAACAGCAAAATAAATACATTATGTCCATACACAAAATAGTTTATTTGTGACAATAAGCAAATGATTCAAACCAAGTAAGATAATGACTGTAATTATTAACTCATTAACTAGACATGAACAATGGCACAAACCGCAATGAAGATGGTTGTCACTATAATGGAGATGAAAAAACAGCAAAATCAATAACTAATATAGCAGCACTCCAAAAATTTCTTGTAACACACAACTTGTCATACGTTCCTATCACCTATAAGTATCCAGTACTCACTAGTTACACTTTACTTCTCACTACCAGTTTCCAAAGGCCAATGCCATCTTCAGGCAATAATATCATTAATTACCTAAATACCAAAAATTGCTGTTGCAATGCAATGCTTTTTTATTTTTTACACACACTTATTAACCACCAGCTACTGCACAATTATTTTTCTCGCTCCAACATGTTTCAGCTGTAATCACTGAGCCATATCTGGGGCTCCAACATGTTTCAGCTGCAATCATTCAGCCCCTGATGATGGCTGAATGATTGCAGCCGAAACATGTTAGAGGGATAAAAATAATTATGCAGGAGCTGGCAATTAATAAATCTGTACATAAATAATAAACAACTGCACCGAATATGTACAGTATTAAACACAGTGAAACTTGCTTAAGAAAAACCCGGTTAAGAAAATTTCCCGCCTAAGAAGGCAGGATAAAAAAGCACCAAAATTCTCCCATTTCATTAAAATTACCCTTTTAAGAAACTTCCCGCTTAAGAAGCAGGATTTTCTTGGAATTTTCAAAATTTTCTTAACAGGGTTTCACCGTATCAAAAATGTCATGTTTGTTTAGTCCCCACACACACTTGGTGCATACGGAATGTGATGGAAGAGCCACGTGCTTCCTATGAACATGTCTGTCATTACCCTGTACAGCTGATCTTTGTCCCGATTCACTGCTATGATTGGAACACCTCGCGGCAGAACGCGCCCATATGAGAGACGGAAGTCACAAACTGTGCCTGCCAGGATCACTAAATCGGCCTCTTTCAGAGCTTCCTTCCGCTGATGCCTCATCTGCAGGTGACTGTTCCTCCCAACTAAGCCTCTGGACATACCTCCAAGGAAGCACGGTACACCAAGTGACTCCACACTTCTGCGAATTGTGTGGATGGAAGTTGGTGGCAATGTCGCCTGGCTTCCCAGCAACAACAGTGGCCGCTTTGCTCGAGATAGCAATTCAGCAGTTTGTTGAACTAGCAATGAAAAACACAATGACAGCCAATACTCAGAACATGCTAACTTAAACCTCTAATTGCTTTTAACATATTTATTTTAATAAATGCAAAAGTCATTCAAATGAAAATCAGAAAAACAAACAATGAACACTGACAGGCACAAGAATATGCTCCAGAATCAGCTTAGGCCAGTAAATCGAAAAAACTATGTGGTTTGTTGTCTTCTGGTGTGCCTGCAGCATGACAAAGCCCAACTTCATACAGCTGGTCATACCATGAAAAGAGATTCAGGATTTAAAATTGGAGGTGTTACCCCACCTGCCATATACACTGGATTTTGTACCCAGTGACTTTCCCATTTTTTGGCCCTAAAAGACACTCTATGTGGATGTCACTTCAGATGGGATGAGGAGGTAAAGGAGCCAGTGGATGACTGGTTGGCACAGCAACCAAAAGACTTCTGCTGAGGAATTTATGCCTTAGTGGAATGTTGGAAGAGGTGTGTACGATGTGGACAAAATTTAAAATATATAAAAATTACCTAAAATTATCCTAATGTACAAAGGGAAGGCCTCTGCCTTTACACTTCTTCCTTATAGATTTGTACTTTACCTGATGATGGATGCCCTGTGTACCCAAAAAAGGTTGTAAATAAAAACTGGCAAGCAAGGAGTTGTGTTGTACTTGTCGGTATAGATTAAAGACACTTATAAATACACGTAACGGGATGGGAAACCCAAAAATAACATGAACAGATGCTCGCTCCTTTCCTGGTCATCTTGTTGACCTTCTGCTGCCCCACTAACTAACTACATCCCACACCACACATTTGATTAACTTCCTATCTCTACCAACACCATAACATCCTGAAAATCCATTAGTTCCTTTCCCAACGGTACTTGGTCAGCAACCCCCCCCCCCTCCCAAATTTCCTGCCTCTTCACAGCACCACATCACAAAAGACTTCTGTCTTCATCAACGTTGCAGTAATAACATAAAAAACCATAAGGGCAAATGATACAGCACACCGCATTCTACCAACATACAGCACAGAAACTGCATTTAACTGTTACAGTGTCAACTCAGAGCCAGTTTGGAAGATACTGTATCACACCACGCCCAATGATAAAGGATTAATGTGTATCATAAAACGGCACTTCTACACAGTGTCACGCTTCAAAACTAAAGTAATAATATCCTTACAACTGGAAAATTAAGATAAACATATGAAATAATCAAAACTTGTTAATACACATTCCAATGGGCTTAAGCAGTTCAGAAGAAAGTAAGGTGTTATGAACAGATTACAAATGAACCGGTATGAAAAGGTGCTTAGGCATGCATTTCAGTAACCACATACTCTCTTTTTCCGAAGCCTGATGAATTATTGGAGGAAGCGGGGTTATGTCTCGTGCTTCCCATGCTCCAGCAAATAAGTTATCCACATAGTTTTTCAGATACCTGTGAACAGTTAATCACCCACCATCAATGAATTTAAAATAAAATCAAGATTTCATGTAGTCATTACTGAGATGACCTGAATGGATATGCACTGTACTGACCAAAAAAAAAGCTACAAAATAAATATGGGCCCCGCCATTCAGAGTATGCAGTAGATAACACCGTGCATTAACCCGTAATGTTTGTGAACAGGGAATTTTAAATCTCCCAGTGTCATGCAGCTGGCAGCCACGTTCTAAGTAGGAAGTGACAGTCATCTGGAAATAAGTGATTAATAGCCTGTGCTGCTATGTAGCTGGTGAACACAGTTTAACTCAGGTGTAATGGAATGCAATGAATAAATACATACAATGAATTTACACACTTGTGGTACTTCCTGACAGGTGCTGAGCAGCAGCCTGCCTTTACCTGAGTTTTACCAGTTCATCATTATACAAGTCTAGAACTGCTGCAAGAGAATAATCACAAACAATCTCTATATTGTACAATCAAGCTTAGATGCATCCTGATACAAACCCAAGCTGACTCAAGCCGAACTGTTAGTAAATAACAAAGACATACTTCAAGCTCACAGGAGTAAGGACTGAAACTTTATTTCACCTCCTAAGTACAATATGTTAAATATTGCAACACACACTAAGTTTTTTAGCATCTTTCTGCACCATATTCAATACGTTAAAAAGACAAAAGGTAAAGTTCTCCGTGCACACAACATAAAAGAATATCTGGGAGAAGAGGTATAGCTCCATACTGGTTCTTAACCTCATTGCTAGAGGGAGGTGAGAAGACAACTTCATGCCCATGCCACTTTACCCCACAGGAAAGAAAACCAGTACCCGAGGAACAGGAGGCAGGGTCGGCACCAGAGTCAGTCTGCACGTTTTACATCGAAGCTGGCACTTTTTACATATTTTTACACTTTTTCTGTTCATTATGTATAAGCTCAAACACCACAATATACACAGCAACACCTACAATCAGGAACACATCTCTTATGTTTTGTGAATGTTTTTCCACATGGATCTATTCAGCTCATAAGACTTTTTAATGAGGAGTCTGCAAGCCTCAAGATTGTCGTCAAACGGAACACTGTGAGTACTGTGACAGGCAACGTAACTAAGCAACTACTAAACTAATGGTTCCATTTGGTCACGCAGTTTTCTCTAAGATACAATACAGAATGTAAAATATAATTCACATTTATACAGTGATCACATGGAGAATCGACTGTGATACCTAATGCCGTTCGTGCACAAGCACTTAAATATACTTACAATAACAGATGACATACACAGCACACCCACTACGACAGACAGCTGGACACTGCACATCTGTTGCAGCATTTAATCTCTTACTTTCCAAATCATTAACATTACTGACACTATAAAGATGGTAAGCAATGTAACAATGCCCATACTTCAGGAAGACAAAAATAATCTAAAAGAGGGTCTTCTAGAAAAGTCCAAACTGGCCCAACATGCTTGGGATGAGGGCCACAGGGTAGGCTGGGATGAAACCAGGATTTTGGAAATTGTAAGCAATAGCAGATATAGGAAATACAAGGAATCAGCTCATATGGTATGTCTAACCAATCTAATCAGTCAACCCAGCTTAGACATTTCTTCCATTTGGATGCCTCTTACCAGTAGTGAAGTGGCCAATTCTCAGAAGAAACCAATTTTATGTGAAAACTCCACATGAATTTCTGTTCCGTTTTTCCGGTCTATCCTATATATTGTGCAAGGAATTGGTGAAAAGAATTACCGGAATATGAGTATCTTTTCAGCGATTTGATTTGGTATCTCTCACAGACACAACCTGGGTTCAGGAGCTTACAGAACTGAAGTTGGCTGACACAAGTTGTCCAGTGATTGAGGCTAGTTCTAAGGGACCCAACAGAGTAGGTATTCCTCTCTCCCCCCTCCTTTTACCTGAGGACGGAAGCAGAACCAGTTTCCAAAACATCGTAATTTTAATTGTAGTTACTTTATTCTTCAGACAATGGAAAAAGTCCAAAAATCCTTTACTTCACAACATTGTACACCTCCATCAAAACCTAGAATTTATGTGCCAGTACCCACTTCAACAAACAATTCAACACAGTTTATTATTATGTGTGCATTTCGCAGGCAATCGATTTCCATACATCAGTGTTGGGCTTTATAAATACAGTTCTGTGACACTTCAGAAATGTTTACAAAAAAGGACATAATATCAATGGTTTTAGCAGTTTCCTTCAGAAATTTTCAAAAACAGAATGCACTAAACTACTCCCAAATGCCGTGTAAAATTCTTACCATGACACAAGCCGTGCTCTCAAACCACTACCCTTTCTTGAACCAACAACTTCCTTCTTCACAAGTGTGTATGGATAGAGTACATCAATAGGAAATTCCACAAATACAGGACCTAAATAAACAAAAACCTTCAGTTGCATATATGAAAACAATTTTTATGTGTTAATTAATTACTATGCAATAATTCCACAACATGAAATTTCTAAACTTTTGTTCCTTTCTAAGCCTTTGGAGAAGTATCACTAACAGGAGACTCAGTGGTGATGTGGTAAAAGCGTGAAATAGTACAACATCAGGTACCCAGTAGTATGGGGTAAGAGATGTGCTGACAAAAGCTTTGAACTGTTAGTTCAAAATGTAGTCAAATGATGACAGAAACTACTGCTAAATTGGACCATATGTGAGGCACAAGAAAAAGAGGACAGCTGTGGCATAACATGACAGACACACCACACTGATAGATGTGTCATTACATGAAATGGCTAATACATACGACACTATGTAAACTCGTCCCTGTGAACTCCATAAAGTCATAAGGAAGGAATGGAGGTACAGCTCCACTTGCTCTTAACCGTGTTGCTAGATGGGGTGAGTGGTCAGCTTCACACCTCGCCCACTCTATATGAGGGAAAGACCCCCCCCCCGCCGCCGCCTCCCCCAGCAACCGTTAAACAGGATGCTGGGTAGGTCCCCAAGCCTGTCTGGTTCGTTGATCAGCCAGTCTGTATCCTTGTCACTAAATGGGCTAGACTGAGGTTCACCATAATCAGTAAGAAGAATATTGGGCATGAAACAGCAATTTCTTGTAACCCACCAACACAGACCTTTACGGACGACAGAAAAAGCTTGCCCAATCCTCAACAGACAAACACTTATGCATGCTATGTTTTTACGAAAATATGGTAACAAGCAATTTTTTTTTATTGACACAACATTTTGATAGACACTGTGTTTGTAACCCAACTGGCCAATAATGTGAGAATCTCAGTTCGACAGATGGTGGATTACGGCAAATTGCTGTTTCATGAGCAACCCAAAAATATGTTCAGCGCACAATAAAAGATTCAAGTCTTCTGATATATGTCATGCCAACTGGTAAGTAGTTACCACCTAACACAGAGTAACATCCCGAGGTTTGAATCCTTACGAACACTGCCATCAGAACTTCAGACATCTCAAGTGTATATAATTACCTGCAGAACACTTACCGGGTGTACCAGACTGTGCCTCCTGTATTGCATACTTCAGAGAGGGAACAATATCCCGAACAGACGTGACAGAAACACAATATTTACAGACTGAGCGGAACAGTGACATTTGATCTATATCCTGTAAAGCACCTCTACCCTTAAGCATACCAGCTGCAGCACCACCTACAAGAAACATACAGACCAGATGAAACACAGGCTTCTTATTATGTACCCTTTTCATCACAGTTGACTGTTTCTACAGTTTATCATTCCACGTCTCCATCACCAGCCTTACGAAGATAAAAAGACTTGCTGATTATAAGCAATAAACTAGAGGACATGGAAGAAGATATCACACCTTACAATGAGGTATCAATCCAGCAGGACTTTAAAAAATCCATGACAATTTCAGTAACAATAATGAACCTTGATGTTTAACCCTTTAAAGACGAAGCGTATCTGTTTTATATAAGGACTCAGTCCATACCGCACTGTAAACACTCTCCACTTCAGTTATAAAAACCAGTCTCTTAATGTTTTATAAGGCAAAAGTTGCTGTTTGTTCTGAGATCCATACAAAACAGATAAACGCAATGCGGGCACCATGTAGAATTTTTTAATCTTAAACCTGGTCATGTGTAACGTTACCGCTAGGCTTTCAAAGGTTAATCCACATAATCTTCTGATACAAATGCAAAGCCTGAGTGCAGCTTGATTAGAGTCCCCTGCTTCATATTAGTGTTTAGGCTTGATGGATTAATTTTATAAGTTTTATTCCAGTTTCTTGTTCTGTATGTGGCATAAAATAATTTCACTTGCAAAGACAAATGCATACAGTTGCTTACGTTTTTTACTTTAATAGCAATTCATTGTTTGGGCTTGAATCTGGTGAAATTTTGCCACAGAAATTACAGAAGCAGAATGTTTTCAAGTCTGTTGAAAAGGGTGTGGGATATAACGCAGTCCATCCCACTTGCACTTCAAGCACTAACAAATGTGAACTGTTAAAAAGCCACATACTAACATACAGATTACCAAGAAATATTATACAGCTGCCTCTTCTTTTGGAAACACATAACATTTCTCAGAACCACATAACTGAAATAAAAGTTTGTCCATGATATAACAGACGGATGGATCTAATTAAAAACTACCACTCTCAGCAATTTCGGATAATGTGAGCACACATGCAGTCGCTTTCATTACAGTGAGCCAAAACTCAAAATAATTCCTTAGTGACTTTCTGCAATATGCCTTTGATGTGTGCATCCACCACACACAGAAAAAGTTATAATGTGCCATAGCAACGTACCCCTGCAGTGGACAGTTTATAAAAAAAAACAGTATTTCAAGCAATGTTCAGTTTGTTGGGGATTTACTAATTTATGCACAAATAAAATGAACACTGATCAAAATACCAGTTTGTTTTCTTGTGCACCATCTGTCGCCAGGGCAGTGGTACCAGGAAGTACTGCAATCTCTCATCAATACACCTTTCATGTTCACAAAAGCCCACGACTGGTACCTCCTCCTGAGCCAGATTTAATGCGGCCCACATGATCACCCTACTTCTTTCGGTCCACATTAACATCCACCCCAATCTCATTCATCTAGCGAAGAATACACATTATGAAGCTGCTCACTGTGCCATTTTCTATAGCCTCCTCCTTGCAGAGCCAGTCATCCTCCTCCACAATTTCTCTCTACATGTTACAGCAATTTTGGTACATTTATTTGTAGGCAAACATGGACACATATTCATAAGAATGTCATAATAAATACATAATTTAAACATTTAAACATAGTTTATTTTAAGGAAAACCTCGGAAGAAATGGGTAGTCATCAGTACTGTGTAAAATATGAGGCTACACAACACACAGGACTGCAATTGAAAACACAAACTGGCTGGACCCTGTGTAAACTTGCATAAAAGATTAAATGTCACATACCAATCAACAACACAGGCGACTCGGCGAGCTGAGCATTCTTCACTGCAGTGACCGTATTTGTGACACCGGGTCCAGCAGTTACTGCAGCCACACCAATTGCTCCAGACAGTCTTGCCACTGCATCAGCTGCAAACACAGCTGTCACCTGCACCAACATTAATGGCTATAACCAATAAAGGCCTTCCAAGTTTTTACACCACAAAGTATAATGGGTTTGCCCTGAAATTTTGGTTGTTTTGGGCAACTGGCAAACATTCACCTGCACCAAATTCCATCACCCTGGACATGGAGAATGTATGTTCCTCAAAAATGGTGGAACAAACCCACTACTCTACCTGGTGCAAAAGGTCAGACAACCACCATCTAAACAACAGCCACCATAAAAACCTGAAAACATAAATTGCTATTATGATCACTGCAGCATAATTCAAAATAAGCCTATAATTTTTGGAAAAACATGTTTTACTTGTTTATCAATAAACACTTTCTACTACAAGTGTGACTGTGTTGAACCCAACACCACTCATTAGGTTTAACATTTCAGTAAACAGCCCACATAAAAACTGAATGTGTTGCATTTTCTTCTTCAGAAACACAGTATCATGTATGAAATTCACCATATTTTCAGAAGCAGAAGTTTTGAGCTCAAAATATGAATTTCTACCATGAAGAAACCATGTTAAACTGAAGGCACTCATTCATGGGTTCAACTTTTAAAACAGCATTACAACAAAATGGCGTTAGTCACGAACTACCTGTAAACCAGGGATGCACAAATCCCCCGCATTAGGTCACGCAAGAAACTACAGTTTGTTCAGTGACACCTAATATTTGTTGGTCCTCAGTATGGAACTTGGCTTGCATCACATTTCTGTCACCCCAAATTTTGAACTGGCACCTAGATTTCTGGAAAATGTATGTACCCTTCTGTAAACATTTTCAGTTTATTGCTCTACCAGGCTTTATGTGCCTAGTGGTGATAAGTTGCCTCATCTCTTTAAACAAATACATTGCCTTTCTTCGCATTTATCCTGTTTAAACTCGGGTCATAGAGCTCTGTGGTGAAACAGAACACTCTTCCAGTTTTGGTGGCAGTTTCAAAAGCAGCTGTGACATGCTACTAATAAACAATATATGACATAAATTTTTATCTTACAGACTTATACATGGTTAAGAGGTTCTGGCAATGGCTTACTGAGAAAAGCTGTCAAAGTAAATCCGACACAACAATAAACCAAGTACACAGTTTTTACCTCAGTGAAATGTCTCAAAACGTATAACAATTAGGGAACAATTCAATATATATATATATATACACACACACACATATATATATATATTGAATTACAGAATTACAGTACCAAAACTGACACAGAAGAGTTTTACATGTGACAGATGCCAGTACTGCCTTTTTGTACCAAAGCAGAAATCTGAACTTACAAAGGTCTGACAGGGATTCAGAAATTTCAGCATAGTACGCCAAATATCAAATATTTTTTGGTCAGTTTCTGTAAGATGTTCCCAACTTTATCTTCATCCACAATTTAAAACAAGTACACAGAAACTTCTACAGCAAGCACCTATTTTCAACGGGTAAAATGAGAGAACTGAAGAAGTAAAATCTGAATAAAACATATACTTTTGTTATTTTTGCAGTTAAAGTCTCTAGTTATGGTTGACTCAAACTTCCTGGTTTCTGCTCACCTCATTATGGCAAAATTCCATTGGTTGTGATCTATGTGACGAATTCTACTAGCCCTGATAAGCAAGGGCTTCGAAACAAGGTGATGACTAGGCATTTGTCACATGAGAAAATTCTTTCCCCTCTTTGTTGAATGTGAAGAAAGCGAAAGACAACCAGAAAATTCCACACAGCAAAAAACTGTGTACCAAAATGCATTCAAACATGATAAGGCTCCAAACTACAACACTACAGCCAAAAAGTCACAAAGGCACCTCATGTCTCGTGTCCACAATCTGTATTCCCAATGCCTCTGCAGCAACAAGTATGGGTGAAATGTGTCCTCCAACAAGCGTAAAAACAAACTTCACTCCATGGCTCTGCAAGACCTCAGCCACTAGTTCTCCACCATGTTTCTGGCTGGTTTCATCTACCTGCAAACCAGACAATAAACTGCAAGTTACAATACCTATAAACTGAAATAACCACATCTTCAGTACCATAGTTTACACAGAATCTCCAAATTGATCACATCATATGCTCAGAATTCTGACGATTTTAAACAGGACTGTGGACTCAGAGTCAGAAGGAATTTTGGTGAAGTCAGAATCGGTAAAAATGTACTGACTCTGACTCCAACTGGTAAAAATGTACAAACTCTGACTACAACCTCAATATAAAATCTTAAATAGATACCAACTACAATAACCATTAGACTTATACTTAAATATAGGTTATAAGTATGAAGATAGCCTGATGATTCACGTGGCTGGGATGAAATGTCTTATGATACCATTTACTATTTTAGTTGGCTTACCATTATAAATAGATATTAAGCCTTTATAAGAAAGTCGGAGGTTTTGTGTGCCAACTCCACAGCCCTGCTTGCAATTTCCGGACACAGCAACAAGCAGCAGACCTCCACATACGCTACACAGAGTCCAGCAATGTCTGATGGGCAGACTACTTGTCCCTTTAAGAAAGGGGCCTAGAAAGCTCAGCTCTAAGCAGCCTTACTTCCAGTCAGGCTATAATGTGCAGACCAAGTCAGCTGTGTGTCCAGAATCACCCCTTGGTACTGGCTGCAGTGGGTGCATGTCACAGTCTTACCAAGGAGCATCACTGTATTCTTTGAGCTGTTGATGGCAATCCTCCATTCACATACTCAAAAGTCAAGTCTCCTGAGATAAATCTCCACACATATGACAAGCAGCAATGACTGCATGATATGACTAACAAAGCTGATAATATGTTTAAAGTTAAGCACTGCCACGTACGCTGCTGTTATGTTACATTTTAACATCGAACATCTACCTATGACACTCAGGCGGCGAATAACAAATTATGCATTTCAGTGAAATACACGTATACACCAATGATCCATACCAATACGAGTTCACCCTGTGCAGGCCAAAAAGACACAAGGAAGAATTCTTAACGTCAGCACTATATGGAAGTGAGTGATCAGCTTCACGTCCCTGCTGCTTTCATCCCAGGTGAGGTGTCTCATTACCCAACGAAAACGAAGCTAGATGGGACCCAGAGCTGGTCTGGGCACTCTGGACAATGAAGAAGTCTCTCTCCTTACCGGAAACTGAACAACTCCTCGGTCTTCCACTCTGTGTCCAAGTCACTGTACCAGCTCTGCCAACCCGGCTCCCATGAGCAGTAACACACAACGAATATTAGTGCTTACAGACACTGGCCACGCAGGAGCTTAACGGCCTTTGCAAGGGCGATGAATAACAACCACAAGAAGTTCATTTCAAGGCAGAAAATACCTACACAATGTACCCAAAAGTCCCTGTACGCTTAGATTTCTACCCAAAATTTCGTCGAGCGAGGTATATACAGGTCACCCACACTTTAAGCAACACGCAATCTGGAATACAGCATGTAAGCTTCTTCAAGACTGTCTAAACTCACCTTGTGTAGTGCTATGTATATCAAATTGAACCAGCTAACGAAAAAGCCGACAAAAATACCGAAGAAAACACACACGATAAATAATATAGAGAAGAACAACCCATGTTCTTGTGCCAGTTCCTCCTCCAACGTTCCAGCCTCCTCCATCATTTACTCAGGATGACAGCGCACGAAATTACGAAGCTAATCCTGCACCACGCATTACTATCGACACTACAATTGATGATCCGTGCCACGTATACCTGTCATAGGTTGCAAACTTACTGGTAGCGTACAACTACAGCGCCTTCGTGCGTTACTGTAACCGGTACACCTCACTTTTTATGGGTAAAACATGCTCGTGGTCGTAACGCATGCAACAGCCTTTCTCCAGGGAAAGTTACACATCAAATCCCCGTTTAAGAGGGAATTCTGTCTTCACATAACAAGGCTTGAGAAATACTACTATGCAACCCTGCCTTCATATCTTCCCGATTCTGTTACACGTAACACTTTCAGTCGTCTAGGCATGGAACACATGCTAACGCACACCATCGACCCCGGTTTCACGCTTCCTTACACTCTGGTACCCACGCCCATAGTCTGCCACTGTACTGAATAAAACCGCCTGCTCTGACCAGCCAACACGGCTCAACCTACCAAAAAATTCCTTCCTTCCCCTGCCTATGGCACTACAGCCAGTAGTCCAGCCTTGGCCTTCCATACTGGGTTTTGTAAGAATTACGTTTTATGATGTGGGGTTATAGCCACACGATCAACCCCCAGCAATCATGGAGGGCCGACGAGCTGTTTCTTCGTCTGGCTTCTCCACACCAACGTGCCCAGCAAGAGAGGCCCTACCAGTAGCAAGCTACTGCCGGCATAGCTTGGCGGATCATTGAAGCACGCAAGCCCCACCACTTCATCAAGGTCTTGCAACCCCTGGGGATAATAGAAATAATACAAACCCTAAATTTAGTTATATGATGCAGAATTTTGTTTCAAATTATGACAAAATTAAAACAGAACAAGAAACAGTTGCTACCTCTTACACATCCAAAGACCCTGACACATGGAACACTACACAACATTGCGTAGCATAATGTGAGATTGTCAACTGGATTCACCTGGCTCAGTATAGGGATCAGTGGTAAGCTCTTGTGAACAAAGCAATGTACATTCAGGTTCATAAAATGTGGGGAATCCCTTAACTGCCTGAGAAACTACTCGCTTTTCACGGACAACTCATCTGCAATGAATGAGCTACTTAATTTACTGTCATGTTGTGTTTCTGGAAGAGATTAAACTGCATGGTGTACGGTGTACAGTGTTCACACAAGCAAAGCACAACGTACACTGGATGTCTGCACACACTCTACTATCCTGTGTACACACAACTTATGCACAGCTTTGCCCTTTGCGTGATGGTCATACACATTACCGGTTTACAATGGCAAACTGTTATTTACACAAAGGGCCTAACAATTTTGCATGTCATGTGTGTAGTTGGTGATCTTCAGTTTAATGTCTGATGGCATCACCACCATGTTGTTAGTCACAGGATGCAGGCGATAAAACAAATTCATCCAGCACATTATGGCAACATATATTGGCCATCTTCACAGGAGGTTCTTATTAGCAATGAGAAGAAATTACTGTTTACACAATTACTCTGACACAGCTACAATACAAGTTAGCACTCTAATCCAGGATTACCCCCTGCTTACTGTCTGTGTCAGACAAATTATTACAAATCTCTTTTCGCTAATACCTGTGCCTTTAACTAATGTTTCTTATCCAAAGCAATAAGTTTTAATTAAAATGACAACGCAAGTACAATATAAACTTTTCACGCTGTATTCAATACTCCTTGCATCTTGGCACAATGTCTGATCAGGTTTATCAACTTAAGGCTCAAAGACAGTCAAGTCAGAATACCAAATGTATACTGGGGTCGAAATCAGCTTCTAATCCGCTGAGGTCATGCTTTGAGATATCTGATGACGAAAATAATTTGCAATCAACAAACATAATTACAGCAGGGTTACACTTTCTGATTTAATTTTGCTTAGATACACTCAAGATGGTAAGCTACTCATGCTTCAACTAACACACAGAATAGTGTTGCAAATGAATACAAACATTTTAAAGCGTGTTCTCTGAATACTTTCATTGGCCATCTTTGTAACCATCATGGATTTTAAGAACGCTGACAACCCCACACAGCTGATAGACACCATTCACGGCAAAGTCACCTTCCATGACATTAACTAAGGTTTACATAACGTGAGAATATTAACATACTCAACTGCAAGTCTTGTTTCTGTTACGAAAATACATCTTTTGAGGTGTTGGTGCATATATAATAGAGTTTTCTGTAACAACGGAAATAACTGGACTGGATCCCAAGCACGAAATTGTGAAGGTACTATTCAAAGTAATCATTTTGGGTTCTTTACACTTTATGTACAGGTAAACTACACAGACTTGGTCACTGATGAAAGCTCGTGAATGTTTAGCGGCAAATAAAACACACATTAGGTTTACCATATACACATCACAGGAAAAGAGGCCATCTCGCACTTATCGACCATAAAAAAGAGGGCATATCAGCGGCAAAAAGGATCTCGAAATTTCGATTGAAAAAGATGATGTATGGTGTCATTTGAATAGTGTATGACATAGACACATTTAAATATAAACAAGTATCAGAATTCTGGTCCCCGATGTATTAAAACTACTATTAATACAGCGATACTAATAATATTAGAAAATAATTTTAGTAACATGCAAAAATGACACAAAAACCAATAACATTTTCAGTTATGGAAAAATACGGCAACAACGGAGAGTAAGTTTTCAGAACAGGCAATTGCTAGTAGGCTTATGTGGTAGCAGAACAGAACAGAGATGCAGTCCGTTGTCGTAACTGAAATTGAGAAGCTACTGTACTATGATATTTCATGGTACGAAATGCAAACGCACCTTCTTCTGCCGCTAATACAGTATCATCTAATTTGCTTCGCGAGTTAGCAGAAAAAAGAAAAAAAATTTGGTACTTTTGCTCAACGCGTTTCACCTCTAATTGCTTTCTTGTGCTTCTCGCATTCCACCTGGGCTCGAAGATCAGGAGTACTCTTGTTAGCCACAGACACGTAAGTTCCTGGTTTACATTCCAAAAATTCAGCTTCCCACTTGGCGCGACCATTTCGGAAACACGAATACTTGCTTTTTCGTCCGTCCGTGAATTCACATGTCCTTTTCCCCATTATACGCAGACGACAGAAACCACACACTAACTACACAGCCTACCACACCACCTCCACCTCATTGCACGCAATTCAAAACGAACGACCGAACCCGCGCCATACGAGCATGCCGTCGAATCCACCGGAAGTGACCTCTAAGACAAGTTCTGGGTTGGGACGACATCACTGGTAACGGGCACTGCACATGCGCTAGTGCTGCTGGTCATCCGCGCTTCTGGGTACTCCGTGGTGTTTCGCGCGAAACACCACGGGTTAACATCCGGCACGGATGACTTGCGCGCGGCCGCCATGTTGCTGATAAGCGTAGAGTATTGCTCCAGCTGTGACGGTTCATCCAGCAGGCAACTAACGCTTAATCCGTGGTCCTTCCCTAACCCAGGTTCACCCATATATTTTTAAGCACGGCTAGTCACTCGGCACCACAGACCGTACATAACACAGTCCATTCGGCTGTTGGCAGGGCGTGTTATTAACAGAAGCTTGGAGCAGAAACGCGAGGGCCGGACCTCACAGTCTACATGACTTGCTTACCACAGATTGAATACTCTTGTGCGTGGTCGACGGCACAGGGCGCAGGTGTGTTGAATGTCAATCGTTTCCATACCCTGTGAGGGTAGGGACACAAGCGCTTTTCGAGGTGTAATTTGAATTACGTTGCGTCACTGTCCGATGCACAGCACAATCACGCAGCTAATCTTGAGCCGCCGATGACAATGATTATATAATACGTAACTTTCGCTCATCGATATTAACAACCCTATCGAGGCGTTTCGTGCCGAAAGGTAATTGCGTTTAGTGGCACATGCCAGAAGAACGAATACCTCAGTATTAAAACTTCCAAATACTTCACTACAAGAGACTTTCCGAATAGTACCTCAATTATTTTGAAAATAGGGGAATAAATACAGCGTAAACCTTCCCCCGCAAAAGTGTTCATTACAAATTCCTGATTATATTGCTGATTACTGTTTTACAGTAAATTACAACGATTGTCCTCTTGCTTTCATACGATGCGCTCCGCATCTCGTTGTTTTAGGTTTGTTACACACGCTTATATATTGTAGACATGTTACGAATAAGACCGCGTTTGCCTTCTACCCCTTGTCGCAGTTCCCCTACATCGTTACACGGAGCGTACACATAGCTGTACTTTTGGGGCTGGCTATGCATGGACCACACTGTCAGTGGCGCCGTCGTGTGTCGACACCATGAAGCAGACCATTGTTCCAAGTGAGCGCGTTCACACCAGATTGCAACATCGACTTGGCCGCGCGTCAGTGTCTTACTTCCGACTGCTGGGTAACGCCACAACTGCGCGACACAGAAAGTGGCGTCTGCTATAGGCAAGCATTATTTTAAGCTGAACACATTCACACGAGACACTTTCAAGAGCTACTTGTCATCCCTCAGAAACGAACGGGAATGTAAAGAGGGATGGATATGGAATCGTTTAACACTGAAGACTTTATTTCAGAAATTAAGGCCCAGCCAGCCATCTGGAATTCGGCTGCAGAAGAATATAGCAACAAAATTTTTAAGCGAAATGCATGGGAAGAAGTGATTTTAAAATTTCACCCACTTTTCAATGAGAAAACGACAGGAGAAAAAAACAATATTAGTAAGTTAATTAAATTAGTTATGGTCTTTCAGGCTTTCACAGAGGGTATTTATGTCTTCTGAGTTTTAACATGGTGTAGCATCGTAGGTTGACACCGACGTTTCGAAGTACCATGTTACCGCCATCTTCAGAGTAACGGAAGCATCCTCCAAAACGTCGATGTAAACCCATGACCCTGCACAGTGTGGAAACCCACAAGATTTGTCATCTGATTTGGTTTATGTACTGATTTATATTCTTTCATTCTTTTGATGTTTGTATTAGTTTGTATTTAATTGCCAACACACTTGATCTTAATCCAGCGGCGCACCTGGGGGGGGGGGGGGACCCGCCCGGCAGGCTGCAGCGTTCCCAAGCCTCCCAAAACTGAAGTTTAAAAACCAGATTTTGTAGATATTATGGTATCAGACGCTTACATGATTTCCCCTTCGGCCAGATTTAGCCACTGAAATTGGCTGATGACTAGTACATTAGAATTTTAAAAAATTAATTAATTAAATTTAAAAAAAAACCAAGAGGACAGGACACTGTGCGTGAGTCATGGAACATGCAGTTATGTTTGCATGTATATAAATGCAGTTTCAAACAGTGTTATGTTGTACTTACATGATTTTTATAACATACTTTTGCAAATCAAACATAAATTAAACATAGCCTCAGAGTCAGTCCCCCCCTCCAAGGAAAGATTCTGGATGTGTACCTGCCTTAATCAGTTATTAAATAACTTACATACTGATCACAAATATTGTTTGCATATCTTCTTCCCTGTAGTGGGACAACTGGCATGTCATTTGGAACTCCAACACTTGGAGTATCATGATTGTAGCCATATTGTTCATGTACAAAACTGTGAAGCAGATAGTAATTTTTGACAGTATCCTCAGCTGAGTCCAAGGAAATACCAAGAGGCCAATGGGATTTCTGCACTTATTTGCAAGAATCTTTGAAATTACACCTGACACACTTGCATCTCCTAGCTCCTGAGAAACAATGCTTAAACAAACTTTTCTTAATTGATAAAAATTTACCTCTTATTTTATTCCATATATGTTCTTCTCAGTAACCCTAAGCTTCTTAACACCCTGTCTCCACCCCTCTCTCACACTGGTTCAACCCTACTGGCTGTCATCATGCTTATCGATTACCAGTCACCACCCCACACCTTCCCCTGTATAACTCTGTTGCGGCTTACTTTTCTTCTTGGAATTCTCGACCCTTGAAGATGGGACCGATATGTTGTCCCGAAAGATCGGTAAACAACTGCCACATGACACCGCGTAATATCCTAGAAGGGTGCAGATCTTATCTCTGTATGGTTGCAAAACAGATTTAGGAATTCCAAAACCTTCCCTGCTGATAATTAAAATGGAACAGTATTATTTTTAATCTCTACCTTCAAAAATATCCAGTGCTTTGTATTTCAGTTACCTGTAAAACATCAAGTTCTTGTAAACTGCTGAATTGGACACTTTCCCACTAAACATTTACACGGATGTTGTGAAACCGGTAACTGTACTCATATATTCCAATCAAAATATGTGAAAATATGTTTATCACTGTAAGCAAGAAAAGTTCTGTTGGTCAAATGTAAAGGATGCATGTCTGACACAACCTTATTAATAAAACAACTTTTTTTTTTCGTATGTCATAGCTCCATTTCACCTTAACAACAGGCCATAATCAGGCCAGTTTTGAGAAATATGCAGAGGATTATCACAAGATTGTTGTAGTGATTTACAAACGGTGTTTTAGGTCCCATTGCTTTCACATGAAATCTCAACACCCTTTTTTCAAACACTAATAGTTTTGTGATAATAACCCTATGTATATTTTTACAACTGGCCTGATGATGGCTACTTTCCAAGCCAAAACATGTAGTTATTATATAAATCAAGATCACTTGTTTTATTAATACATTTGTGTCAGGCTACTATGTATTTACATTTGAGTTTTACATTGTAAACACAAGGAGGCATTTCATATGAAGATTCAGTCTGTTAGGTCGGCGATCCTGATGTGCTCTCTGTCTGTTGCTCTTATGTAGTTTTGAAAATCTGGATCTTTTACAAAACCACTGTTCTTTACAAGAATGTTTCATAATTATCCACCCTGCCATGATGTATAATTAGAACAACTGTAAAAATGTGCCAAGTTTGTACTGAAAATGTAAATGCATCTTGTAGGAGCCAGTAGCCAAATGAAAGTAACAGTAAAGTTTTCTCTGTCCACACCATGACAGCATATATGGGGAGCAGAGGTAGGGCTCCAATCATTCCTAACTTCGGCACTAGATTGAGGTCAGTGGTCAACTTCACGTCCTGGCCACTTTGTCCCTAGGAAAGAACCTCGGTGCCCACTGAATAGGAGGCTATGCTACTCTGGCTCCCTCCTACCTGGAACAAAACCTTTCATTAGTGCATAATGAACATGTTTAGTTTGGGCGTCTTGAGCACGAAAGTATATAATCGTTCAACACAAATAATGAATATACATAATGTAATTACTAAATACTTTTTGATTTTACATTCAGTTTCATGTTTTCAACGAAAATGGAAGAGTCTACGAGATAGCTATTCACGTGAATTGTTACGAAAGAAAAAAGAAAAATCGGGACCAGCTTCCTTAAAAGGTAGGAAGCAGTACACCTATTTTGACCAACTCAGATTCCTGAAAACTGTAGTAAAACCAAACAAGATGAGTCTTGAAGAAATAGAAAACTTGCAGTCAACAGAAGGAATTGGAGAAGGGCCTGTAGAAAAGAAGGCTCCGGTTGTTGCACAGAAGAGAATTTACAGTAAGTCTTTTAAGAAGGAACCATTAGAGGAAGAACAACTGTTCACAGTTTTGAAAGAAAAATTGTTACAAGGGTCAACCAAGGAGTCAGAAACAAATGATGAAGATACCCTGTTCATGCTTTCCTTAGTTCCAGAATTAAGAAAAGTTCCAGAATCTATGAAACTGGACATCAAAGGTGAATTACTAAATGTTTTTAAAAGAGCTAGGTTACAACAGCATGCTACTACTAGCTCTGATCCTGTTCCATCAAAGATATGCTCCTTCAGTGTACCTGTGTCCCACCCATCAGAGCAACGTGACAAATCTCCCAGCAAATAGTCACATGCCAAACATGCAAATTCAGTCTTGGCAACCACTCATCATCTCACCATCTTCAATTACAAAATGTAATTTTTCCATCAATCTGTGTCTCACTACCACTACCACTTCACAAGACAGTTCTTTACTTTAAATACACGTATGACATAAAACAAGTGTAAACTATACATTGTTGTTAAATATATTTTCTTACCTCGTCAATGTGAGTTTTCCTTCTGCTGGAATGTATGTCCTCAAATATCCAGAAATACTGTCTTCCAGAACAGCTGGCAGTTCATCAAACAATTTTTCAAACATATAAAAATACTGAAAAAAAATAGAACACCTTGCCACAGATCTTCACATAATGTATGGAGGAGGCCTGTTTGTAATATTGAGCTTAACATTTGCTGGTCTAATGGAATGCCTGTGTCTTGTTAAATGTAACTCTTCACAGACAAAAGAGGATAATGCTGTCCTGGGCAGGAGCATGCATGGGAATTTAAAAATGAAGATAACTCTGGCAATCAGCGGCTATATGAGGGCTTAAAGACCAGGTGACAAAGGTTAAAGAAACACGCAGTACGTTCTTATTGATGAAATTTTCTATTTCATTTTTCCCTAATTTGTTTATACCCAACTTGAATTACAATCTTGGAATTATTATTTAATCTGCTCTCACCAACGTACGCCTGCAGGTGATAAAATCTGTGATTTTAATCAATTTTAACATGATGCTGGTGTGTTTTTATGATCCAGCAAACCTCATTCTGTAACTCCATTAACTGAAGTAACTTATAACAATTAAGAATGTCTGAAGAAAAGGACTTTTCATAGGTGTATTTCAACTCAACTCACAGACTCACAAAAAATGTTTTATTATTTTTTACTTATATGGTGAGACTGGCTGAAAAAAATTATTACATTAACATATGTATGATACCAAAAAGGCACAAAACATTTTTCTAACAAATAAAATGTCAGACATATCATATGAATGTGAACACAATGTAGTGAATGTTTTAAATTGCATTTTATTAACTAGGACATACAAAGGCACTATGATTCATAAAAAAAACTTACTACCTAAGATGGAATACTGTGACAAATCAGAGGCAGGTCTTGATAAGTCCTCAGCGTCATCACAAAAAACATACAAACAAATACAGAGGTTAAAGGAGAAAAACAATCAGGCCTCATAAAAAGTGATAAATGGCCAAACAGTGCCCACCACTGGCCAGCTACAATATGTCAGTACCAACATGTATGATAGAATTGCACCCAATAAATGCATAAGGTCCAAGTGATAAGCTGCTTCAAATCAAGCACTGCATGAAGAAAGCTCAGGGTTCAATTTTACCTGCTTGCTCTCCTGTAGAACTATCTCTGCATGACTGTGATCCTTTTTCTCCCACACCCTACACATTAGTTACTACAGAATACTGTTAAGCCTTTGGAGCCAAGGCATAACTACAGGCGTCATGCTAGCTGCATTGCAGTAACATACAAAGTAACAGATGGGCCATTTAAACACTTGTCTTTTTGCAGAGTATACTGGGCACCGTATTCTGACACCTAAAGGTAAACAGATGCATTAAATATACTGAACAAAACTGCATGTACTGAGAAGTAGTGAATACTACAGTTCATACCTATGTACTTCATTACAGAGGTATATCATTAATTTAAAAAGTTATAAATGCAGCCAGTAATATGTTTATACATTGCATTCTCCATTAGACACACTTCCCTAATATGAAATAATACTTCCATGTCAGGGGTGCATAAACTCTGGGCACCAGGTTGCTGTGGCAACTAAATTTTGTATGCTGTTGCCTAATGTTTGTGGGTCCCCAGTATGGAACCATTCATGTCACCATTCTGGCACCTAGAATTTTGATGTGGTTCCTCAATTTTTCAAAAATTTATGCACCCCTGCTTTATTTTGCCTATCAAGAGAAAGAAAAATACGTGAGATTCAGAAAGGTTAACAGGGAAAAATATATGAGATTCAGAAAGGTTCAGTTTTGATTGCTTCTAATATACAAATGACAGTCACAACAGAGAACTGGTTTAAATGGCATGCAATTGAAATCACATACCATGAGATCAGTCGCTAATATGAAAGGGCAATTACAGTGAGATAAGTGGTTCGCACAAAGTGAAAATGAAGACTAACAGCGTCCATGATGTGACACCATACAGTCTGGTAGAAAAGTATGGACGTTGCGGTGGAACCTGCTGCCTCTGTCTTTAGGGCAGCAGGTTTCCCCAACATGTTGGTACCTTTCTGCCAGGCCACATGGTACCACCACATCCTAGTAAGTGATAATTACTGTGCAAGAGTTCAGGTTCTCACAGCACAGCGGCATAAGATTCAAGTTTTCAGGGGCTTTACGCCATGTTGACCCGCAAATATTTACCCACGAACATGGCATAACATCCCTGAAGACCTAAATTTTTAATAATTATGGTCTTTCTAGTTGCAATATACATATTACATATGAGCTCTAAATTTACAAATAAAAATATATCAAAATATTACTAATCTATAAACAAACAATTTAAATATGTATCTCCATTATATCTGCAAGATAACTATATCCATTTTGCCACATGGGCAGTGAATTTTAAAGAGTAACTTCTCCTATTAACAACCACATATTACACCTGCCTGCTTTGCAGTATAACACAATATATAAATGCTGATACAAAATAATAATTCTGTTACACTGTTCCCACTTTCTATTTCCCCTCACCACCATGGCCCCGACAATATCACTGTTCTGGACGGAATCTGATACAACCACAGTAGGCAAGTACAGTCCCATTTCTTTCTCTCAAATTCAGAGTATGAACTTAACAAGGAAACGATATAAGAAAGACAGCATAATGAAGCTAACCACAGTGGCTACAGTTCTTAACAGTGAGGTACATAATGTGTGAAACAACTTAAATATTATTGTTATATGTACAAAACATGACAGTATAAATGTTCCAAGGTGTACTTCAATAAGCTTGCACAGCGAATGCAAATTAACAGATCCTACAAAATTAAAGAATTACAAGACAATCTGGGTACTAGTACCTTATCACATGATACTGAAACAGAACTTGGAACAACTGTCAAAGAACAAAGCAATAATAAAGTAATGACATGTGGCCTGCATTATGATTAGGGAGGGGGAAGACTACCAACTGCATTTCTGAAATGCATCATTCTTTCTTAGTGCGACATTTTACGTGTGCACATTTTACCAGTGCTGATATAACTACGGAAATAGAAACAACTAAACAGAAAGGAGAAAGCAAAGCATAGTTCTGTTTGCCAATGCGTATTCATTCCTGCCCCCACAGAAGGTATGTCTATTTTGTTGTAGTGGTGGGGCTTGTGTGGTCAAATGATCCTCAGAGCTATACCGGCAATAAAGTAGCTACTGGTAGAGCCTCCCATGCCACACAGGTCAAAAGGTGATGGCCTACACAAAAGGGGATACTCTGATCCTGCAGGTTGGGGGTTGAGGCACGAGGCTAACAATCTCACCTATGTAAAAAAGAAACTCATTGCTTAGAAGCCTAATAATGCATGCCAGATGGATCATATCGGTAAAGACCAGGGAAACATAATAAGGATTGAAGGTTAAAAGATGGCAAAAGAGGGGAGTGGATAGGGAGGAATGGGCACCTGCAATTAAGGAGGCCAAGGCTCTCAGATGGCTGTAGAGCCAAAAAGCCAGGAAGCAAGCAAGCCAGTAAGTAATGCATATTCATTTGCTAGAAACCTGCAAAACGATAAAAACAAACTGCTGACAAAAGAGAACAAGTGATAAATGTAATGTTCTGTCAGGAGAACAAACTTATATGAAGATTACACACAACAGAGTTCAGCCTGCATTTGGTTGGTGATCTACCACCAGCTGTGAACTATCACTGACTGCTTCATACGACAGCGGCACCAATAAACTGTTACAATACAGATCAATTTCTGTGTTGCACACATTCTTCTACATTGCTTTAGCCTGTTTTCGGGCCATGGCCTCCCTCACTGACAGGGTTTCAGAAGAACAGAGTTTTTACAAGGTGATTATGTCATCCTCATGCCAAACTGCCAACCTTGAAGGCCTGGGTATCTCTTTGTCTTGCATCTCTCCCAAAATCTGTCCATCATGGTGGTCTTACTAGCAGCTAGGCTGCCACCTGCACAGCTTTTGGGTTCACTGTCACATGCATGCTCCCTCACCTGGCTACATAAACCTTATTATACAGATTAACAGCAACAAATAATATCAACTGTGACACGAACACACACTCATTAAAGTTCCACAGTTACATATCTTAAATCCAATTATTACTATGTATTAAGTCAAGAGTAAATGAAAATGGTTCAGTGACACTATGAAATAACTGGCTATGAAAACTCTGGCTGGAAGAAAACACACTTATTTTCACAGCTAGGTATACAAATGGCATTTGGAATGATCTATTAATGGAATGCTTATCATCACAGCTCCATAGTCCTGTAGCTTAGAGTCAAATTCCCATTTACAGGGTCCTTTGATTTATACACCATAACCAGGAAACCAAAAACTGATGAATATTAAATGGGGATTCCACAGTATTTGAATTCAGGGTGTTCAAAATAGAGATAACAAGAAAATACAATTACATCTTTACTTAAAACCAACAAGCAGTCACACCACAACACCATGCACTCTATAGTTCTATGCAAATACAATACTTTAAGCATTTTCTTCTATAACTAGTTAAGCATCATCTGCACCATCCTCCTCCTTTCAAGCAGATGCACATAGCTTTCAGAGAAATTGAACAGGACGTTTATAACGACAATGTAAAATGTAAGTGCACAGTATATTCAGAAAACCATAAAGTCCCATGCACTATTTTCTTGCATGCATGTGCATGAACCTAATGCAGCTAGACTCCTGGCTACATAATGCTGTCAAAGAACAATGGAAAACAAGCAGGTCCAAGTTCACATGAAATGTCTTCAATAGTTCCTTTGCACTACATAAACACACATACTCTGAAGACTTAATTTCTTTCAGTTCAGTAAGCAATTATCACACTGTGCACATAATCCATTATGGGAGCTAAATAAAACACTGACTGGTAAAGGACAATGTCACATTTTCATATTTGTATAAACGCTTCCCAGTACATGCTGCATATGAAATCTTGACTTCCCTACCAGATGTCAAAAAAGGGTCTGAAAAGTTTTGTACCAGATATTTAAGAGGCTGTAAAAACTCATGCCTGAGAAGGCATCCACCTTCAATACAAAATGTGTCAGAGCAATTCATGAATTACATTTATGTGCACTGGAGGAAACACCGGTTTGTTTTGCACAAACAGGTATATCTCTTTAAAAGTGTTGTAAATATAAACAGGCATAAAGAAATTTTAATCCTTTCATAATCACTACTGACATTACACTAAGGGTTTTCAGGTTCAGTTTTACTTACATTTCATTCTGCCATTACATACAGACACACACACACACAGATGACGTGCTAAATGCAAAGATCAAATGTAATTACAATAACAATGTTCGAAGAGTAATATTATATTCTAAAAGCAGCAGCTAAAATGCATCAAATATGTCTAAAGGATGTGTAATTGTTATTTACAGCTGTGGGTGTAAAACTTGGTCTCTTACATTGAGGGAGGAACATAAGCTGAGGGTGTTTCAAAATAGGGTGCTGAGGAAGATATTTAGGCCTAAGAGGGATGAGGTAACAGGGGAATGGAGAAGGCTACACAATGAGGAGCTTCATTATCTGTACTCACCAAATGTTGAGTAATCAAATCGAGAATGAGATGGGCAGGGCACATACCATGTATGAGAGAGAGGAGAGGTGCATACAGGATTTTGGTAGGGAAACCCGTGCAAGAGAGAACACTTGGAAGACCTGGGCACAGATGGGAGGGTAATATTAAAAGGGATGTTCAAGACATAGGATGGTGGGGCAGGTGGGCTTAGACTGGATTGATCTGGCTCAGGATAAGGAGGACAGGTGGTGGACTTTCGTGAATGTGCTAATGAACATTTGGGTTCCACAATACATGGGGAATTTCTTGACTAGCTGAGGACCTGTTAGCTTTTCAAGAAGGACTCTGCTGCATGTAGTTAGTTAGTTAGTTAGTTAGTTAGTTAGTTAGTTAGTTAGAGTCACACTGTGCTACCAATCATCAATCAACATTTTTCTTTTGTCCTGACTTTGTCACAGCTCTGCCGCTGAAGACTCAAGCCTTCTGCGATATTACACTGTGTCACTGGGCAAAAAGTTACTGATGTTATAAAAGATCATACTGCCTTCATCTCCAGGGCCAAGCTGTCCAAGCAGTGTACGACAAAGTCACTATAATCCTTCAAAATGTCAGAAACTATTCACCCAATGACACAGCATAACATCCCACAAGACTTGAATCTTTGAACAGTTTACTTATTTGCATACTCAAGTTATATCACATTCTTAAACAAGACCCACAGCAAGTACAATCTCCCTTAAGCATTCATCTGAACATATCATTCTAAGACCTGAATTACAAAACCCCAGTCATTCAACAATACTACACACTCTACGTACCTGAGGTGTGTACTCTGTTCACACCAGCTTGCCCAGCTAAGCAACATATGCAAATAGACTAGTAAAAATATATACATATCATTAGCACTACATTACAAATAAGGCCACATTTACAAGTATCATATCACATGCCTTTAAAAATGTTTTAAACTCATGACAAAAAATGAAAGAGAAAAATAATCTAAGTGCCCATCTGTATTCCTTCAGAAGTGCTGCTTACTTCTACAGACTCAGAAAATAGTAAACTCTATGAATGTGAAATGTGGAGATATTCAAAACATTACCAACCCATCAGAACACACATAAACACACATGTGCAGGCACACATACACGTTTTCTTTTGCGTTTTGCCTACAACATATATGCTATTTTTACAAACAATGAGATTCTGTCATATATTGCTGATGCATTCCTGCTTTTGGTCCCCAGCTCTGTATGTTAGCACAGAAGGTTAAATATGCTACATAAAATAGTATTATCAAACATCCTTCACAAAAAGAAACGGCTGTGCAAGTTTGCAGTTTCATGCAAATATAAAACATTCAGCCACTGAACCATTTTAATTAAGAGCTACCAAATAAATTATATACAAAGTAATACTTAGCAGTAACAAAGACACTGCACAGTAAAACCAACATATGAACCCCACATTAATGATTAAAATGAGTAACACTTCATATATAAATCAACCCTAATGGATGTGATATAATGTTATTCATGTTAAAATTGGGCATTCTAAACTGAAAAAATAAATTCAGTTGCAAACAAAGTAGACACTGTGGCAACTGCAAGTAGTCATGAATATGAAATCTGATTTGTTCCCACACATTCAGCACTTCAGTAGTTAGCTTCATTATTAGCCATTCACATTGCATTTATTAACACCAAGCAGTCAATAGTGTTTCTGTTTCCAAACTACACACTTCATAAGAGCACTTAAGGTACGTAGTACAGCTGACTTGTTGCTTGATGAATCATACTGCAGCCAACACCCATAAAAATAAAAGTAATACAACTGCAGAAGTGCTTGCTATGTCCCGGCAGCTCCTGTTTCTGAAATCACCTGAAAATCCCTTACAATTTACAAATCCAAGTCCTTAGTCAACTTGCAATGCACAAATACATGGTGAATGTAAATGAGTTCAGCAACATGAAACATGTACTATGAAGCAACAGTAAACTGTGAATCAGGCCACAGAAGTTGAGAAATGAACCAGCATTTTGTCTGGTATCATATAGGCATTTGATAGGTGCTCCATTTCTGGTTCTGGGCACATATTTTGTTACTCATCTGACAACTTGTAACATATCATAATAATCACAATGAAACTGTTCTTTCTTTAAACTGGCCAAAGACACTGGCATAGTAGAAGAAATTAATACTGCAAAATGACAAATTGCTATGGAGTGAATTTCACACTCAAGGCTAGACTCCTGCTGCAGAGAATTATTCTTGCATTCCTCAAAAACAAATCAAGAATATGTATGTAACAATACCAGACTACTTTCAATGACAAGTAGCAATCTCTGGAACTTGATCGTTTCACTGTTTCCAACCTCTGGATAAGTTCTGTGTACTTTAACTGTCCCAAACAACTCAAAGCTGCAGACAAAAAAGCCACTACACATGCTGCATACACAGTCAGTATTTATGATGACAAATGGTACATTGGATTGGCAAAATACAGGAAACAATCACACACACCGATTTTTGTACATAAAGCATTTATTAAGCATATGTAAAAGTTTATTTCTCATATTCTAGTAAAGTGATGCAATACACAAAATATGGTACAAAGTATGTACACATAAATACAAGGCTCTGGCTGGTTGGTATGCAAGCTTGGTTGTTCACATATTTCCTGCAAGAGTCCAGGAGATGGAACACTGTCTGTTACTGACCCTTGTCAAGGACTCAGTTGTCAGTGCAGCAATTGGCACTCCACTGATTCTTGTACGGCAGTGCAGTGTCTTCCTTGATGTACCATGGTTGAATTCTTCTTTACAAATGCAAACATCATTCAGTCTTGTGAATATTAGTCAGGTGTTCCTTGGTAGTTCATATGTCTTTCATAAATGTGCAGCATGTTTTCTCTGTGTGGCATTGTACGCTTGTGTGTTCTGTTTATCTGTTTTAATCAATCACAGCATCTCATGGTGATTTCATGGTATGAACACTGAACAGTTCCTTCAAGCACACAAAGTTCCTTTCACGCACAACTGAGTACTGCAGAGTGGATGGCATCACAGTTCGCTATAGAGCAATGCAGCTGTCAGTAACTTTGTAAATCCTGTGAAAGGGTTCCGCTCTAAGCTTTCCACCCATATTACATGCTTGTTCTGCTGTTGGTTCACAAAAACAATTACTGAGTGTAGTAGTCATGTATTATTTTGTGTGTCAAAACATTACAAAAGTTGCTGAAATGTTTCTTGATAAAAGGATCTGAAAGCAAGTTTTTGGCCAATGCTGTGCATGCAGATGGAAACCGCTTACTCAGGGCCTTAGCATTTGTTTGAGAGAACTACAAAGCCAAGACCTAATATCCCTGACCAAAATGTCTGGAGACGGTAAGAAATAAATGGAGATTATTTTCAGTTACCTTCAGTTATTGAGTCATTCCTCAAAATCTTACTATAAAGGAGTAATAAAAATGTTTTATGTCAAAGGATGGGACATTTGGTACAGAGGTGAGAAATATCTGCAATTTGTGACATGTACAAAGTGTCAGTTTTGATTTATCCGTTGAATGGTTGGTGGCCAATCATAAAGTAAACTAAAAACTGTGAAGTAACTGTCTCTTTCTTATACAGTGGCACAACTAACAGCAGTGTATCAACAGGCACTACACTAAATGCAACCTGACTCTAGACCTTAACAAACAATAAACACTGCCCATAAAGTCAAGTAGTACAGGCGTGGTACATAGTTAATACCATATTATAATAAGATTTTGCTTTTTGCCATAAGGTAAGAATGACCATTCCAAGAATGGGTGTGTCAGCTTGTGTGTGTGTGCGTGCACAGGCCTCAAAATCAGTGTTCTTTCATTATTTTATCCCTGTATATGAAATAAGTCATACAGTAACAGGTATGTACAGCAGGTGGCAGTGACTGCCAAAAACATTATATAAGCAGTTAAAAGTACCTACACTTTGGCTGGTGCTGCAGCGTTGACATTTTGTAGCAAAAAGTTCTCTCTCAACAGCAGTATGGGTCATTCTGTTCTGTCTTTCAAGGATCTCACAATAACACATGGCAAGTATTTTCAGTGAAGCTGTGATTTCACCATATCCTTCAGGAGCTATAATGTATAAATGTAAATCAATGGAAGAGTCACCAGTGGAAATCATAGCTACAGACATGAATTATAAAATTTTCCCACTGAAATTTTGATGCGGCTGGCGCAAGTTTTGTGTAACATTCACATGACGTTTCATGGACCTACTTCAGTTTTTCTTGCCCCACAGACATTCACGTTGTAGGAAAAAAATGAAATGATATTCTGATTTTTATATCTGCACCAAGCACTGAGACTGGTAGAAGACACAAACTACCAACACAGCTATTCACGAGAGTGAGCATACAGCAAAAGACAGTGTAATACCATCATATCCAAAACAACGCGCAAAGCGTGGTGGTGGTGGTGGTGGTGGTGTTGATGGTGATGATGAATACAAATTTTTTACAAATGAATGCAGATATGTATATCAATTTCACTGAAAGCATATTTCAGTTTAAACAAGAGTACAATGAGAGGTGTTACATACTCTGCTTCAAAGGTTTGAATAAAACAGATTTTAATCCATTTGCTTACCGCTATTTGTACAAAAAATGCAAAGGTATTTTTTAAAAATAATTGGTATCATTACCAGGAAAAACCGGAAAATATGTGAAATTCATATGCAATTGTCACGGCATAGTCCTGCCACATAACTGTGAGCTGTACAATTCATGTGCCTGAAAAACAAATCTTTTGAAAAAATCAAACAGGAACTTCACGTTTTCTGAAATAATAGCCTACGCCTGTTACTCTTCCTCGCAAAATTGCAGAGTTGAAGCATGTTCCAGAAGAACAACGAATGTCCCAAATGTTAACATGATGGCCACAAGTGAAGACTGTGGTCCTGTGATGAAGAATGTGACACCATGAATAACAACAGCATACAGAAGAGAAAGTTAAGTGTCATGAAACATGCAGAAAGCAAGAAAAAAGCATGTTAATTCTGTGGGAAAATTTATGCCAGGAAGGGCCACTGGTGCTGGCTAAAGGTATGTTTGCCAGTATCTTGTTGTAGCCTCCCATGCCTACCTAGTATTTGGAAATTTAGTTAAATTGCTATAGACCACATCTTATCAGTTTGGAATTATAAACAAAGGAATTAACACATTGCAGTGCATTTAATTTAGGCGCAAATGGTAGATGTGTTAGGAAGCAGTGAACAATGATGCTAGACAAATCTTGCTGTCTTACTTCACTGATTAGGAGCAACAGAGACCAGCACAATTCATATCTGGCTGGTCTGACTGTCGTTATCCGTGTACATCACTGAAGTAGCCACTGTGTGTACGAAGGCTGTGGTATTGAACGTACGAACAGCCGTAACTACATGGTACAGGAACAATACACTGAAACCTGTATATAACAACACCATACACATCTAGCTCCTTGAAAGCAAGCAGTCACTTTCATCTTTGTTACCTCTTAGGTCAGGCTGGCTGGTAATGGTGAAGAATTTTGTTCTCTGGCATGGACTATAATGTCAGTCATACCTACGATGGAGGTGCAAGTATGTGGAAATGGAGAACACATAGTAAGCGTAAAAATAGACCTTGAGAGACAAAGTCATAAAATCTGGATACCATTCACAAACATATAATTTTCAGCAGTGCGAAGCCACTATGCACAATAAACAAACTGGTGTTTTAAACTGGAATTGTTAAGGTTGGAAAAACACATTATGTCATGTGTACCAGTTCCTACACATTATGTAGTGGAAAGAGCTGCATGCTGTCTCTTACCTCTTCCCCTCCTCCCACCTGCCCTGCTGACCTGTCATGTTTATTGCTTCCACCACTCAGGCTGGATATAATCACCTGAACACATCAAAACACTCATCTTGTCTGGCGTGCCTAACTTCTGCTTTGACTGAGATAACGGTCACATCAGTGTCCCTGCACTGTTGTTCTCGCTAAGTTGTTTTATTTTGGTTTTTCAACTCACAACACTATGCAGGTACTTGGTTTGATTATTCTGTTTCATTTAAAAGGCATATGCAGCCATGAAGCAGGACAGCCTGAACACCAGGAACTGACATATAACCCATTTTTAAATCTTTACTTCCTATTCATTAGTTTCTTCTCTGGCAGGTCGGCTCTTTGTGTAAATTGCATCCCTGTCTGCTTCCACGATTCCTTCCAGACAGTGGCAAGACCAAGAGAAAAATGCAAAATCCAACATCATATGCTTCTTGCTGATATTGGGAAGCCTTGTACACACAAACAGTACTTCCACACAGAGCAGTGTTGTTTAGTTTCAGGGACTGCACAGGAAACATAATTTTGATCAACAGTCAGACATAAGTCTGGTTCATTATCTCATGCACTGATGCTCATCTGGTTGTCACAATGTTCCTCGCAGAATGCTTGGTATGTATTGGCAGACACAATACATCCTTGCTGAGTTTGGTATGGCAACCATCAATGAAAACTACAACTTTCTTCACAACTGCTTGTACCATTTGAGGCTGACCAAATAACCTCCTACGTTCGCACCAAAATTACAACTTTCTTTGCAACTGCTTCTACCCACTTAAGGCTCAACAAATAACCTCCAACACTCATACGAAAATTACGACATTCTTCACGATATTGTCTGCCATTTGAGGCCCAGGAAATAACCTCCTATGCTCACACAACATTGTCCTCATTCTGTGCTCCTGCTGTATTCTTCCTCCATAGCCGGTATTACAATCATGACTATGCTTGAACCGATAAAGTCACTCAGCCATACTTGACCTGGATAACGTTTGTTCCCCATACCCCACCCAATGCACATGCAGCACTTTTGCAAAAGCTGCATCTGGAGACGTACTTGAATGTCTGACGCATGTGTGCAACTTACTGTTGCATAGGTCTTCCGTTTCCAAACCTACCTATCTTGCAGCAGAACGCAGGCTAATACACACACACGCACATGCACGCACGCATTCAATGACACAAGTAAACAATTAAATTATGTTGAAGTTTTATAATTCTGAATCAGGTACTCACCCATCTGGAAAGTGAGGGCAGGTGATGACATACGTCCATCACCACCATTGGAGAATGCTAGAACTCGCATATGATATACTTTTCCTGGTGACAAATTGTGTATATACGCTTCCAGACTGGAACCTACTGGGACTATGGTGTCATTAGCTGTACTCATGTCCTGGTCTATTTCCCATACACGAACCTGGATATAATTGTAAAATACAGTTAGAGAAGGAAGACATATTGCTCTGACATGTACACATGTACAGATCAATTCACTTGTGTCTTAATTACATGTGATCAGCCCATGACTTCATACTGTGTATTGGGACAACTGTACCCTTAACCATCTTTCTGTGCTAGTTTTGTATGAAACATTTTTCACCTCCAAAAATATGTAGCAAGTTTTTCTTTAAATTTATGCAGAAACACATGTAGGTCTTACTACTATTGTCCTATTTTAACCAAAACTGGAATGTGGTGACAAATTTATCCCCAATAGCAAATGCCATGAAACTCCATTCAGCAGTTCTCAAGCTGTTACAAAGAGACACAAGATCAATGAACATCGCAAAGCTAACAGAAGCACTTTTGCAACAGTGCAAATGTACCAAAGTAACAGAAGACAGGCAAACATTCTTCATCTTGTGCATACTGATGTGAGACAGGTTATAACAATGGGAAATGAGACAACAGTCTTCGCAACTAGGAGAAACATTACTTGAACCAAAATTCATTTGTTTCAAGTTTTTTGCACATTCCTATTGACAATCTGATAATCTGTGTTCAAATTATGGTACTCACATCTCTGGACATACAATTACATGTGCAGATTTTAAAATGAGAAACAAGTTCTTTACCTTGTAACCAATCAGAGGTTCTTCTTCAAGGCTGGGAGCAACATAGCGCCAAACTACCCTTACAGTTGAGGGATCTATGCCATATACAGTCACTGCTGACGGTGGTTTCTGAGGGGCCTTCCTGAAGGTTCTCTCTGTGAAAATGGGAAGAGAAAATCTGATATCTTTAAGTTCTTTAGTATTGCAATGAACATGGTAAACAATTATGAAAATTTTATCTCAGATAAATAATTATGTCACAGCTACTTACTCCAGCAAGCAAATCAGATTGGAAACTGCACTTGGCACCTATAAATCACAAAACTACAGTACCAGTTCACCAGTTCACACGAGGTGGACAAAAATATGGAACTTCTGTGTGCAGCTACCTACCAAGGAAGCGCTCACTCTCTGGGCCCTCTCCAGCAGAGTTGTAGGCCATTGCTTTCACGTAATACTGAGTGTCAGGCTGAAGACCAACCACAATGGCCCAAGGACGTTGGTGTCGGCTCAAATAATACACAGCATCTTGCTCATTGGTACCATCCTTCCAATATTTAAGCTGGAAAAGTGACATATGGGATCAAGGACACCAATGATATAGTTTTTCAACCCACGCACACTACTGAAGACACATTTGTTACGTATATAATACAGGGATATTATTCTATGTGACAACTATCAGCTGCTACCTCCTGTCAGCTCATTTATCATATCAACATACCCCATTCAGGGGACCGCCCACACACACAGCACAGTAGCAACAAAAAGTAATAAAAATTAGGTGTCAGATAAAACAAGGACCCTGTAGAAAACCAAGTAACAAACTACTATAATTACCCTGTAGCCAATAAGCTTTCCACGAATCTTTTCCCGAGTCTGTTCGATGGGCACCCAGCTTACATTAAGTGCGGTAGAGTTATACGATCGTGCACCCACTTGTATTGGAGACACCTGGGGCATATCTTCAGCACTGAATATTGTGACAACCTCTGATTCAGGCCCAGATCCAATATCATTGATAGCCTAAAACATTAATGGTACACTAATAACAACAAATTTTCATCAGTACTGTGTCAACTTTATCAAGATACTTGAACCAGTCATTATTATAAAACTGTTAACACTTACGCTTTAATATCAACTTTAAGTCTGAGATAGGACTACTTGCCTGGTTGTGTTTTTTATTGGTTTCTCTGCCTTTTCAGGCAAATGGTGGCATAGTGTCAAAACTCACTTCTAACAAATCTTCAATATTAGAAACAATATTGTAAACTTACAATATTGTAAAGAACTCAGATCTCAATACCAGGAAACTGAAACACGGTATTTTGTATGTACACAATTACACATTTTTATGTTTTAATAGATTAGCCAGATGATAGCTGAATCAGTCAAAACATATGTAGCTAGAGTTCACTTGAACAAGATTTATTTACTTATAAAGGTTGTGTTTGGCAGTGTACAAGTACCATTTGTTAATGACAACTGTTTAGTTAAAGCTCTACATGTCAGACAAAACACTGCCAATTCCAAGTTCACAATGTATTGTTCATTACACTTGCTAATGCTGTGCACATAAAAGAATGATTCAACAGTTTTGTAAGCAGTGTACACTTCCACAGAACTCGGCACTCAAGTTACTGGGAAGGGCAGAAAAATCAGTGAAACATTTGCAAGTGTTGTCTAATCTACAAGTGTCGAAACACAAACTGAATTGTCTAAAAGGAAGAAAACTACTAATTTTATGACTGTGCTGTATATCATTTTGATAAATTCCTCTTGTGCAATTTCTGGTATGTCAACTGCATGAAATGTAAAAAGTTATTTGACCAAAGGAAAGAGTTTCTTTCATAATTGATAAACCAGAGAGAAACGTGGGACTGCAGCATAAAAATAAAGTGTCAGGTTTATCAAATATGCCCAAGTGTATGACATGTAAAGAATGATGCTGTAGAAGATGAACATAAAAGAACCACTACAAGCAGTAACTTTGTATGTAAAATGGATGTTCAAGCCTCTAAAATCACATTAAGCAAAAACCTGAACAAAATGTAATTCTAATATTCAAACAGCAGATCATTACCTGTACTTTCACATCATATTTTGTATAGTAGAATTCAGTCTGTATGCGTACAACATGAACGCCAACATTTCCATATTCTTTCAGCAGGAGAGACTGGAATTCTGTGTCATGTTCTGAACGACGCCAAAATATCTTGTAGTGAATTCCTGGTCCATTCTGGTTCGCCTGTGGCAACGGCTACAAACGCAAAACAAACTGACAACCTGAGACATATCCAATTCCATGCAGTGTATCCAAATTAAAGAAATAAACATAAACAACAGGTTTTAAAACATATCAATACCCCTTACCTCCCAAGTAATGGTAAGATCACCAATCTTACCACCTCCTCCACCGATTTTATACGGTGCTCTATAGGGTCTATCTGGAGGAGTGTTGTACTGAGGAGACGGTGCAGAAGGAACTCCGTAGCCAAGATCATTGCCAGCAGTAACACGAAATTCATAGATCGACCATGGTGATAGACTGCTCTCAACAACAGCCTCCTTCCTACCCGTATAGCGATCAATTTCCCGTGGCTCAATATCTGAAATATACGTAACATAGACATTATTACGCATTGAGAAGACTGATGCACTATTTCTCAATATCAGAGTCCCACAAAATTTTCGTGTAAGACCAAATGAGTATACATGCATACTCTCAGGCAAGTCTTAACTGCAGTTCTACGTTACGTTCCCCTGAACTAAGTTCATAAATTAAAATTCTACTTCATTTATGAGAACAAATCTCATCAGCCTGTAGTTGTGAGGCACCTGACACAGCTCCCGTCCTTCTTTACTGCAAGAAACAGCAGATTTTAAAAGAAAAGTACAACAAAATTACAGAGGATACTCCGTTATAAATATGCAAGATATTTTCGTGAAAATGAATTGGAGAAAACTAGGGCACAATTTTTTACCCACCCTTCTTCCTAAACAGGGAAAGTAAGCTTACAAGACAATGCTCTCTCTCTCTCACTCACTCACTCACACACACACACACACACACACACACACACACACACACACACACACACACACACATATGCATGTGCACGCATGTGGAAGAGAGAAAAATCTACTTTCACTGTACTGAGGGAAGGCTACACTCTGTGAGGTTTGTGTCAGAAATAAAGGAAAGGCTATAGTATGCCTAGTGTCAGACCAGTAACACAGTCTGTTCAGGTGTCAGTTCAACTTTTAAATGGGGGCATTGTGGTTGTCAAAAATGGTTGCTATACGTGATCAAATATGACAACAAGACATTATTTACATATGTGAAAATCTTCAGCTTCTCAGCTGAAATAATGGTAAAACATCTCAAATGTGTAATCATACATTATCATTACAGCTCTGAGATCACCACTTGACAGAATAAAAATGGCTGTACCCACATTAATTCTGCCCAACCTCAGTGACACATACTGTGATATATACATCACTAAAGGTTAGGAACTGGACTTCAAGATTAAGTAGTTAACCTTTTAAAGCCTAGCGGTAACTTTATGTACCACCAGGTTCAACATTCAAAAATTCTACGTGGTGCCCACATTGTGTTTATGTGTTTTGTACGGATCTCAGAACAAACAGCAATTCATTTCCTCTACAGCATTAAGTGACTGGTTTTTGCAACCGAGATGGAGAGTGTTTACTGCACGGTACGGACTAGTTCCTCATCTATAAAACAGATATGCTTCGTCTCTGAAGGGTTAAATGGTTTTGGATACTATGAGTATTCATCAGAATGAGCACATTTACAAATTTTACAAATTCTTTTTAGTAAATATCAATAACACCCTAAACTACATAATCATAATTTATGACATATCCACTTACTCTCTGTTAGATTAATCCACGTGCCATTCCAGTTTGTTCGACCAGATATCAGATACCTGTTGATCATACGACCATTAGAGGCACCATCAGTCCAGCGAATGATAGCTGATGTCCTTTTCACTTCTACAACTTGGACACCACCTAAGAGTAAATTTCAAATTATACTACTATGTGAATTATTTCAAGTACAGATGAAAAAGAGTCCATTTGAAATAAAACTTACACATATACTTAATACAGTATCACAACGATAGGGACGTACAGATATATTATGCCTAGTGTAATGTCTGCATGTGCACAAAATTTCCTCATACTCAGTCCTGTCATCTACATGAATTCTAAGCTAAAGTTCTTGTAGTGGCAAATGAATGTAGAACTCAGCACTGGGATAGTGTTCCCTTCATTTTAACCCTGTCACTGATGGGTAATTAGCGCCCAGCTATACCCCCTGTGCTGACTTTCAAGCGTGGAAATTAAGAGAAATCATATAAACACTGAATTCATAAATACCAATTCTTACCTTTATTATAAAATTAGTTCAGGAATATTTGTGGACATCATTTTTACTATCCCGGTAATGGTCAAAGTGAGATGACACACCATAGCATAATCTGTTAGTTTCAGAACTTTCTGGAATTTTTCTGCGACTGTCAAACCAAAACAGATGACAGGTCTGACTTCAAGTCTGTCGTCAAGACAGATGGAAGTATATACTCAGCAAGTTTGAATGCAATCAGAAAAGTTCATATGGGAAAGACAGTTCACTAAACTTGCACCTACATGGATATAGACACAGTAAGGATGCCATATTGCAGGCATGTGGTGCTACAGACTCAGCTGGACATATGTTAAAAACTGAACGCCTGATCACGCACACATGCACTTCGAAATGTCACAACTCACTCATTTTAAAGCTTAACCAGACCTGTTGTTTTGTATGGGTGTGAAACTTAGTCTCTCACACTGAGAGAGGAACAAAGACTGAGGAGGTTCGAGAATAGGGTGCTGAGGAGGATATTTGGGCCTAAGGGGGACGAGGCAACAAGGGAGTGGAGAAGACTACATAACAAGGAACTTAATGACCTGTACTCATCACCAAATGTTACTCAGGTAATCAAATCTAGAAGAATGAGATGGACGGGGAATGTAGCATGTATGGGGGAAAACAGACGTGCATATAGGATTTTGGTGGGGAGACCTGAGGGAAGGCGACCACTTGGGAGACCCAGGTGTAGATGCGAGGATAACATTAAAATGGATCTTTAAGAAGTGGGATGGGGGGCATGGACTGGATTGAGCTGGCTCAGGATAGGGACAGGTGGGAGGCTCTTGTAAATGTGCTAATGAACCTCCAGGTTCCATAAAATGCGGGAGTTTCTTGACAAGCTGAGAAACTGGTAGCTTCTCAAGAAGGCCTCTGCTCCATGGAGTTAGTCAGTTACCTGGTGGTCCAGGCGGCCCAATCACAGACACTGCCGTCTTACTTGAAATTCTACCAACTGCACTCTTTATGATGCACTCATAAGTCCCAGCATCTGCAAACGTTAGGTTTCTGATGTCCAATATGCCACCATCAACAGTCTGGAATAAACAGCGGTAAAACATCGAAATTCTATTTAAACAATTTGGATATTTAAGCAAGATTTGTTTTGCAAGATCACTCAAATTCCACTACCAATGACAATGATGGCAGTGAGGAAGGTATGATGTTTCCATGCCTAAGCAACATGCCCTAAAGATGTATGGGGAAGGAAAGTTAGCTTCATGTATTCTTAATTTCAGCATTAAATAGAAGTGGGTTGTCCACTTCATGCTCTGGCCACAGCAGACTTGACAGACACCACAGCCAGTACAGACAGTGTCGAAATGATACAGAAATAAAAAAATTCAAGCAACAAAATGAATAATTCAAAAAAAGAATATGCCAAACAAGTATGTCACAAATTCGCATGTTTGGCTTTTTATGGCATGACAGGTAACACTTTTATTATTATTGTCCACTCCACGCATGTAATACCACAATACTGTGTATTTATTCACCAACTCATGCACAAAAATTCGAATAATTATCTTATTCTAATTCTAATTTTTGTGAACAAGTTAGTGAATGACTACATACTTTTATTGCTCTCCATATCATTAACTGTGGAACAATATATTTGACCTACCACAGCAAAACCACAGTACGGTAAATATCTGTTTATGAAACTCAATGTGGAGAATATATCTAGAACTGTCCCAAACTTGTGTTTTAGTAACAAAAGCCTCACTGGTATGTACAAGCAGACATTAAAGACTTAGCACCTTACAAGACTGTCGACTGTCGTGTGCACATAAGGTGCAAGTGTATACAAGAGTGTACAACTGCGCGTACAAGTTCTTTCTATACTCTGTGCAAATTATTACTAACTGGCCAGACCACTACATCCTGACTTCAGTGCCATTAAGACATAATGGGCTGCTTTTCTTTCAGCCCCCAAACGATTCTCCTGACTGCATTATCACTAACGTAACGCACAGTATTCAGGCGTACTACAGTCCCAGACACATGTTTCCAAATGCATCATGCTAATTTTCAGAGTGGTCTTGATAATACTCCAAAATTAAGTCATGTGTACCAATTTTAGAATAACCTAATGATCAATACAAATAAGCATACAAAAGAACACACTCAAAAAAATTAAACTTGTTGGAGGGAAACTTACAACTCGGGTATGAATGAGATCTGTGTCCCGTATGCGAAGGCCATTGTGCGTCCATATGTAGGCAACATCAAGGATTTCCTCTGTCTCAGCTTGGCACCTAAGCCTAATATTATCTTCCACAGCTGTCACAGTATTAGGTCTCATCTGCTCAACAAACCTAGGACCCTCTGCAATAAACTGATCACTTCAGACAAACATGTATATGAAGATTCAAGTCTTCTGCGATGTTACACCATGCAATTAGTAAATAGCTACTGACACTGTGAAAAACCATAGTGCCTTCAAACTGCCAGTAACCACTTACCAATCAAAAGAGTGTACCATCCAGCAGTCTTGAACCTCAAATCTTGCAGTACTATATTTATTGAAACATCACATGCCATTCATTCTGAAATGTTTACTCTGGCAAACAAGATTACATACCATAAAAGAATCATTTCTGAAGCATGTTAAAAAAATGGCAAAGTAACCAGCAGCATAATTCACAACCATCAACAGACACTTCACAATCATTCATAGCAAGGCAACAGAAACTTAACAACGTATAATTCTATGGGCATTGCTAATTCTGTCGACAATGATATAATATATTACGCTGTTACTTACGCAGAACTATCAGTCTGCCTTTGCTCTCATCAGATCCATATGAATTAGATGCTGTGCATGTGTACAGACCAGCATCATCTCGAGAAACAGGACTGATGATAAGATTACCGTTGTCTAAAATACGTCGACGACCACCACCACCTACAATTAAACACGCTTCACTTACTAATGGAAACTCACTGTATGATCAACTGCTGGTGACTGCAGAGCATGACAGCATGGTATCAACAGGTCACATAAAAAGTACATTTAAAAAAGCTTGACAAAGAACTGTAACATTTGAAGCTCATTCAATAGTTGCGCGTCATTCACAAACATGGTACGTGGGTATCATGATGCCTGTGTCAAGTTAACAGAAAGGCAAGAACTATTTTCTCACATCTGTACGTTCACACAGTAGCTCATACTAAAGACCATTCAATGGTAGGATGATTTGTGAATATCGAACTGGGAGGAATGTAGAAGTACTCATGACCTAGTTTGAGGTACTATTCCCATATGTCTGAGTAAACTGAGAAAAACCTTGAGAAACAGTCATCAGGATAGCCTATCTTCAGGGCAAGATCCTAACCAGGCCCTTCTCAATAGGCAGGAGTACTAGTCACTGAACCGAGACACATGGCAGGACTGTGCTTTTGAATAGTAATGGCAATACTAATGAGACACTGATAAAGTGACATTAAAATTTTAATTCTCTTAATTCTGAATTCTGAAAACTTAATACTTCTAGTTTGAACATACAGTTTTAATACAAACAACCATTTAATACCACACTCAAATGGCAGCGACTATGCCTGCAGACCTAATGATGGTACAGATACACGTACCACACATTCAACACCTTTTTGCTTTCAATATCCCTTGCCAATATACATCACTTCTTAATTTACACCCTCTCATTTTCGGTTCAACAACCTTTAACTGGCTGCACTGTTATGCTAACTCCTACCTATTTCATTATTTATTATGGGAATATTGTTTTTTACTTACGCTTTTTGATTTACACCCACTTTTCCAGTGACACAAATACAGCGTAGAACAAGAGCTTGGTGCATGCCAAAACACACGGCATTACATTCATATATAGACAGATTATGTTGCAAAGGAACCGAAACATACATTGTAAAATGAATAATATTTTCAAGTTTACCCTGTTGACACATATTTCACAGCCCATCAGACGTGTGCATATAATATGCAATTTTAAATACAGGCTGTGAGAAATCCCCGTTTTTAATGCCATGCATGTACTTTAATTTCTTAATCTGGGTATTATTGAGGATTCGAGTCTTCTGTGATGTTTCACTGTGGTGATGGGTAAATAATTCCCGACATTTTGAAAGACTGTAGCATCTTCACCTTCAGGATCAGTCCAGCTTGAGCTGCTATAAACTGTAACACTAACAAAGACAACAACCATATCCCAGGCACAGAACTGGAAATTCTGCTTGCATATTACACTTACGTTGTCACGCACGTACTGACGGAACCTTGATAACAGAAATTTCAGTGACACCCATGTTAGGGCAGACAGAATTACGCTATCATTCTTAAGATAATTACAGCACTCACCTATTACATTTCCATCTTTCTTCCACACAAATTTGGGTGTTGGTGCTGCCTCAGGATTGCATATTATTGTTATATTTCCGCCTTCTGCAGCATATGTTTCCAACTCCAGTGGCCGTTTCTTGAACGAAGGTTTCAGCGCTAGAACAGATAAAGATCAATAGCCACCAGAGCTCCACTATTAAAATGGCCAATTACATCCTTCTGAACTACTGCAACTGAAAAATATTCTCAGACAGTCACTGCCTAAGAAGTTTCTAATAACTAACTGCACACAGCAGTCTTTCTTGAGCAACTAACAGTCATTCTCTGCCTTCTCTGCAATCTGAAGGTACACTGCCATGTTCACAACAGCCCACAAGCAATTCGCATCCTGAGCCAGATTATCCAGTCCATAACAATGTATCTAATGTCTCTAAGCTATATATATTTAAATATTACCATTTTACCTATGTGTAGGTCTCATAAATGGTCCTTTTCTAACACACTTTGTGAATAAAATCTTGCCAATGAAATAATCAATTCCCCAGAAAAATCGTGCACAAAAACAAAACCATAAATACAGCTCAGTTATGTCCATAACATGTAGTCAGATGTCTCCAATAAATGCATAGAAAACAAAAGACTTCATGCACAGCACAAAGGAACAATATATATACAAACAAGTAATGATACATTCATATACCCATTACCAGGCAAGTCTTAATTATTAAATGTAACTGAGACTTCCCAGTCTGTCAGGGACTGAATGACAATGACAATTCACTGTGAATTCAACAAGATTCAAATCGAAGAGTCATAAACTCAATACACCAGCACAAGAAATACAAATCAAATAAGAAGAAAAATACACCAACACTTGGCAGGCAAACGTCTTCCTTGAGAAACAGCATGCTCATATGTGAAAAGATGTACCGATGTTCTTAGAGTGCCGCACTTTTCCAGGTCTGTTCTCAGCTTGCACTTAAATTGAGAAACTGCTGTTCAACTGTCTACTGCTGAAACTTGCCTAACAACCATGAACAGTGCCTCACACCACAAAGAATTTACAAGCCTTTCAATATGTTGTTAATGTTCACACATGAACATTTTAATACAAGTAACAGAGCACACAATTATAAGCTCATTATGTGTGATAGCCCAGCTACTTAAATTTTCAGTGAGTCTACATAATGATTACTGACAAGGTAAAACACCTCACATCTTGCCACTTATAGGCTGACATTTCTCTTTCTTCTGAGAACAACAGAAACCAGCTCTGGTCCATCCAATGACAAATGAAAAAAAAAAAAACCTACACATCCCAAAATATGTAAATTCACTAGCATTACTAAGCTGTATCTCCCAGTCTTGTTACATAGACAAACCTCAATCCTTTGCCTCAGTTAACACTTGGTTTCATTATCACACATCAATAACCTCAGCATAAGCATTTCCACTACTTCAAGGTTTTCTTCTGTTTAGTGTGTAAACCCACTGTTGCCAAAGAAACCTTCCATACACATTTTAGGCTACATCAAAAGCTTGAAACATATTAATTTAATATTTTCCCATGACTCAGTTCCCCACCACCTTTTTCTCTCCTGTCATCCTAGTATTTTTCAGAAGTACTTACAGAGAATTCTTAGTTGTGCCGATGAATATTTGGCCTTGAGAATATTTCTGGCTCGACATTGATACATTGCTTGATCTCTTTCAGGATCTAAATACTTTATTGTCAATACATTATCCACAACGATGTAGCGGTCCCGATCCTCAAGAGGCAATGCCCTCACATCCAACACTTCTCCATTTCTGAACCAAGTGTAGTTTACGTCTGGAATCCCGAATGCTTCACATGTCCACGTAAGCTCTCCCTTGTTATCCAGATGCTTGTCTACGAGTGGAATTGTGAAGTTTGGTTCAGCTGAAACAATTTTTTTATAATGATACATTTTATAGTCAATGACATATTTATTAAGATGTGAATCAATACAACCACAAATTAAATGATTCATTTTATTCAGCTCCTTTCAATTTTAACTGCATATTTCATTTTGTAAGTGAAAAGCTGACACACGTTTCCTACCTTGTATGTTAAGGACCACACTGTGTTCTATAGCTGCTTTGTCATTGGTTGCTCGGCATACATATTCTCCCTGATCTTCCACCTGCACTTTCGGTATAGTCAATACTCGATTATAGTTGGAAGCGATGGCACTCTTTGGTAAGGCTGCACCTTTACGAGTCCAGTTATAAGAAGGCACAGGGCTAGAAACAAATCAATCTTATAAGTACTGATATTGTTTACAAATACACCACAACAAAATTAAGAACTGGAGCTGAACCCTAAAGTACACTACACTCACAAATGGCAAAGACAACAATGCTCCAACGGGATGCAGAACACACAATGTGCTCTCCATATACTGACATGCTATTACAGTACAAATGAGTATATAATGTTTTGTATTCATTTGATGGACAAGATGTTCCTTGTATCCAACAGAAAAGCATCCTGTTAAGGATTACTAGCTTGTTCAGAACGCAGCATTGCTTCTATGGAGAAGCGTAACGATATATAACATCCCACTACATGTCTACTGACAGACTGAAACACCAAAGAATTCTGAAGAGATACACCCTGAATTCATACTACACATTCTTTCACTGAGCTACAGCTGAAAAAAATTACGTTGACACATCTAAATACTACAGTTGCTTTGAACTGCAGTTATGTATTCTATGGTACGTAAAAATCACAGCAGACAGATGATGCATGCTTACATGCGTACTCGTAAGAATCATATTAATTTTCAAGCAACTGAAGTGAGTCTTTAAGTGAAAAATGCATCAATAATTCCAGCATTTTAAGAATTTGTAACACAAGGCTTGTCTTTCAAACATACCACAAAATATAATACATTATATAAGCAAATGATACGTACATAAATACATGCAGTATGTTTCTGTTCAGTTGTAGAAATAATAAGCTATATACAAAGAAAGGGGGATCACATACATTTTGCAAATTTCAGCTTTTTAGTTATGCCTCTTCACCGACCTTTTGTTGTACACTTTATGCCGAATGTGTGTGTGAGAACTATGAGAAATCCCTTAGGGCAAGAATAATGGATACAGAGCAAACGCTTCGTTTGCAGATAAATACGTGGGCCCTAAAATGAAAAGGACACAGACGAAGGTAGCCCTTCTACACACAAATTATGCCATTTTCTATATCAGATCACATATTATGGCAGAGTGGATCATCTGAGATATGTCAATCTGACTTTGTACTCCGGTACATACAACTTTTCCACTTGCAGGTGGCAATTTTTCTGTGTAAGTAATACTGAAAAGCAATGTATTCCTGCCATGACAATGCAAGCAACTCATCTACCATATTGTAACAAAGAGAGGGTCATAATATTACATTACATGTATTAAAATACACCTTAAACGTGGCAAGACATGAACATTTCAATGAGTGAAATGGCAGAACAGTGCAATGGCAGGTACTTACTATCCAAAGGCAGCACACTCCAAGCGTACCTCATGCCCTGCTACGGGAGCTTCAGGGAAAGCCTTTGGGAAATTATTTGGAAATTTCAACTGTTGATAATTTGCTGAAAGAGAGTGAAAAATAGTTTTCTTGGACCAAAAAAAAAAAACTCTCCTAAATTTCTAGAATGTAACAATTTTCAAAAGTATTATACCCTTTATTATTTTATGTTCTCCCATATGTACATTTATTCTTAAGAGACATGTATGTGAAAGTTACTTAGGGAAAACTCATTGATACTTTTCAGTGTAATTATAATCCTCATTACATCACACAATGGGTTACATTCACTATACCAATTCAGGAAACTTACACAGTATGATACACACAAGCAAATAACATTCTTAGCCCCCTGGCACCCACACTGACAACCAGCCTGAATGTGAGCTACTCAGACAGCTCTGAAACCATACTGGATTAAAACTGAAATAGCTTCGTTACTGAACAATGGATTTAGTAAATATACCTATCACAATTTTAGGTCATATGTTTTTAAAACTTTGAATACATTTCTATACGGGATTTCTGAGTATTTTACTAGTAAGCACATGCATTAACATACAATAAACAGCACTGAAGTTCTTGCATTCAGCCTTGTATCAAACAGATCAAATAGAAGCAAGCCTGTATAACAGCTTTAAGTACTTAGAACACCATCCAAAGATCAAATGCCACAAGAGAACTTACGATATGGTTGCACTCGCAGGGGAAAGAAAGGTCCATTGCGGCCTTTATCAGACACATTAGTTTGGACATTACAGCTGTAGTTGCCTCGATCAATGTTCTCCAGGGCCGAAAAATAGAGGGCACCATCATAAGACACAAACACACGCTTATCCTCCTCCACAAGATTAGGGAAGTAGTCACGAGCCCAGTAATATTTTACAGCTGTACAACAAACAAGTGGACAAAATTACATACTTCTACTATCAAGTACAGATAATGGACAACATATTTAAATCCTTAAATATTACTGGCAGAACAAAGTCTGTGAAGCATCTGCCCATTGTCAAAGACTTGTAATGAAGAGTCCACATCCAGAACTCACACACATGCAAATACTGGTAATGCAGGTAACACTTCAAAACATAACACTTACACAACTATGTGAATGAGATACCGATTACACACATTACTGTCTAGACTTGAAATGGAAGCTATCCACCAAATTTGAAAAAGTTTAACCATAGCAAAAATCTGATTTATTCAAATTCATATACAGGCACTCCCAGACTTATGCAAATTCAAGTTACATAGATTCAGACTTTTGAAATTTCAAAAAAGTTTTAAAAATTGAAATAACATTTTTGAAACTTGCACTTCACTTTTCCTTGCAGGAATGAAACCACACTGAGACGAAGATTGTGGAAGAATGCTTCTTGTGATAGTACAGGCTGTAGGGCAGTCATGCTGTGACAAAAGCAGGTTCCAGCTTCTTGGAGCTTAGATTTCAACTGGACTCTCTTACAAACACATATACAGTCGACCCTACATATACCGAATTCCAACTTGAGTGTCAATTCCAAGACATAACTATCGTGTAAGTTGGGGAGTGTCTGTAATTTGTTTTGGCACATCTGCCCCTCACCACGATCCATTTCATAGTTTTCAAACTGTAAAATCTTACTCATTTCCAGTCACTATTCCTGCACGAGGACACTCAAAAGGGACAATGATGCTATGTAGGCTGACACCATCCACACAATAAATGTGTCTTTGCATTAAATTTAATGTTTTGTGATCAAACAAAAATTCTAACACAAATCAAGTATGTCTAAAGTTTGTGAAAAGTTCTCTAAAAATTCCCAATAAATACAGTAACACCAGCATTTTTCAAATGCAATACTTGTCCAACCAATGCACTATATTCAATGTCCTTACATCACAACACTTGAACATTTTTACATCTTAGTTCTACATGTTTCGATCCTGTAGGATCATCAGGCACCTGATTGAAGTTAAAAATTAATTAAAAGTTACACACATAGTTTTTACAGTATCCAAACAGTACAGTACACAACATACACTGTAAAAGCTGTGTGTGTAACTTCTAATTAACTTTAACTTCATTCGAGTCCCTGATGATGATCCTACAGGATTGAAACATGTAGGACTAAGATGTAAAAATACTGTAAGTGTTGTAAGGTAGAAACATTGAATATAGTGCACTGGTTGGACAAGTACTGTATCTGAATAATAATCATGCACAGGATGAACAATATAAAATCAGCATTTTTAAAACAGAACACGTTACAGCAGCAAAAGGTCTGAAATACTTCACTAACCTGGAAAATGCTGAGGTGGATCACAGTAAATTGATTTTCCCCAGTTCTGGTTTCCACTCTCTGGAGAGCGCTTCAAGTTGAATTCCCCAATAAATCCAAATGCGAGCTGTACACTCTCTGATATTATTGTACCAAATTCATTTGTTGCTTTACAATGGTATGTACCTCTGTCCTCAATCTGCATACAAGAACTCAATATTTATTGAACATACTAAAATTACATTCGTACTAGCTGCGAATGGAAGCCTATTTAAAATACGACTGCAAGCACTTTTTTTTGGAACATCACACCAGCAATACAACAAAATTTTCTACACTTTTCATTGCAAGTTATTTGCATGCAGATACAACACTCTGACACAGCATCCATGATTTATTAAGTGTCGACACATAATAATAAAACATTTCACATCATACAGAGAAGAGAAAATTACAAATACGGTTTGGAACAGTACGCTCCATGTCAGAACACAAAAATAATGTTCACATGATTCCTGAAGATCTTAAATTGCATTATACTGAAGCAACAAAATGCTACATGCCGCACTTCATTGTGGCTTCCATTCTGCCATGCAGTGAGCACACAGGAATGTACGGTATACTGCTGCATGTCTGTAGACGTTTCCACACTACATCACCTTCTTTTTGTTCAGTAAATAACAGGATTCAACATGTCACCAATAAACTGCTACTGCTATAGAGCGAGTGGTTACTGACAAAGAATACAAACATGGTGGTCAAGGAAAATTTTCTGCTTTACAGAACAAAAACAGAGATATCATTTTATATAACTCACTTTCACTGACCATCATTAATCTAAAAAAAATATGCACACAACCCTTATTACATATCACAAACTCATCCTGCTCTCTGTATATTTCATGAATGTTCCCTACATTTCCCTGCTACTATTCCAAGCAGAAAGCAAGGGAATGGAAAATATATTTTGAGCTCCACATGGAAACTTCTCCAATCAAATGTTTAAGCCTATATTTACTCTGTGCAGGCAGTAACAAAACACAGCTCTGACTCTCTCCACCAAACGCAACATTTCTGACATTTACACACTACTGCATTGTCCGATGATAAGCCTTCAGGTGGTTCGCTGATAATGCTGATCCTGTTTTGTCGGTTTTGCACCATGTGTACCAACCTGGTCATTTAAGGTTAATGTTGCTGTAACCTGTAGAAACTTAGCATTTCTGTGGTTGCAGTTTCTGTATTATCTTTAACAACTTCCCCAGACCTATTCATGCCTACAAGAGCAAACATGTTGTCTGGGTTCTTATGTGGAAGTGGGCTTTGAAATTCCTTAAATGACCTTAGCCTATGACGAAAACATGGCAACTTGTATTTAGGTGTTGAATGGTAAATGGGTTCAGAAAACTTTTAGGTATGTTTCAAAGTAAAGTCCAAAAATGTCAAATTACCTGTCTTGGGTCATGTATAATCAATGTTCCACCACTTAGTGTATAACGCCGATCACTTAGCGGGTCTACCTTGTAAGACACTAACCGGTCATTCTCATAGTCTTCCTTGAACCACTCATATGTTGGAGTTGGATAACCTCCCGCAAAACAACTGAAAATGTGAACATAACACAATAAAACAACTCAGTTACATCATAACACAAAAACAACATTAGCCTATATTTTACTAAATATTTTTACATATAGATTGAGACACAGTATTGGCATCCATTTTGAAATGGGTCCACTGAACTGGTCCCTTAATCAGTACCTAATGATGGCAGATGTGTATGGAGCACAAATGACATGATGAATGGGAGAAGAAAACAAATACCCAAAAACCCACACCCATGATAATGAGTTAACTACATATTGCACATGGCCAATTCTGGGACTGAATCCATATAACCATGGTGGCAAATCCATGCATAACTGCCAAAACTATCACACGAATACCTCCACTTTATTCCAACTGCACTTCTTTCTCATACTTCCATGTCAGCATTTAAACATTGCACTTAAATACACATTCAAATGTAACACAGCCAATATAAAGCAGACAATGGCAAACAGAAAAGGCACAATATTGTCGTTTCTTAAAGCTGTCTATCCTAACTAGACACAGCGAAATAATAATCTGGCATATATATGCAATGCCATTCTCAAAAGCTAATTCTGGACTATACGGCTTTCAAGAGTGCAAATTCCACGTCTGATCAGCTGCACAGACTCCACTTCGTCCCACCTGACAAACACCACAATGCATTATCATATGCTTGCATAATGCATCTTAACTGCTACCTGCTGCAGAACTTGGAAGACTGTATTATACCTGTGTTGCAACAAAGTCTGACTGTTAAGTGGGCAAAGTGAAATTGACTTCCCTCCTTCATTCTAAAAAAATCTGCCCTCTACTTTGAAAATAGCATGAATTTGAAGTTTAGAGTGGACAGCAGTTAATAAACAGACATAAAAAATATCTGAGTGCTAGAACGTGCACAATATTCAGTTACAGTAAATAACTGAGCTACGACAACTCATTCAGTACAATGTCTGGCTACAAGAATGGCAAGCAGGGTTGCACTCCCAGTGGCAGCACCCACTTATCTGTTTGCCATAGTATCCAATGTTCGCCATTCCTCCACTCTCCCATGTTTCATCATGACACATGGCTTAACCTTGAAGCAACTGGGTTGGTATTTAAATTTTAGTGCACTGTCTATGAAAAATGTATTATTTGAACAAAAAGAGATAAAATTATGAAGTAAACAGCATTGTGGAAAATAGAACAGACGTTATGAGGCATGTCTTAAAAATGCAGTTAATTTCCTTGTTGCCTAAATATATAAAATGAAATTCTAGGGGTGTTTTTTGTGTGTGCTCACAGATGTGAACACAGGTTGCTTGAATGTTAAGCATAAAATCTCAATTTTCATAAAGCAAAATCAAGGCCTCACAGTACCATGACTCACCTTAGAGAGACATCATTCAATATCTCTCTTTTGGACAGATCAAATACCACGTCATGTGGCTGCATGATGAAGTAAGGACCCCTTGGTACTTTCAACGGATCTTCAACATCAACGCCATACTGGTATGTGCGGTCGTCCACAACCAGAAAATGCAAATGCTGCATCAGTGCTTCACAGATAAACAGAAGGGGTTCATCTCCAGCAACTTGCTCGAAGCCCCAGCGCTTTAACTGGTTCGAGAAACTGCAACAGGAAGTTTGTTTTTACATTCTCTCACTAATGCCTTGTGCCCCAGTATTCACTTTCCAACATGCGCATAGTAAATGGCCGAACAGATAACACATCATGGGGAAAAATATTTAAGATTACACCTTCCAGGACATGACAAACCGCTCTATGGTACACATATCAGAGGAACCTGCTGCCTCCATTTGCCACAGAAGAAGCCAGTGAAGTATAGAAAAACGGTATTTCATATAAGAAAGGAGTCTTGGGACAGGAGTCAAAAGATGTGGCCTTGCCAGGTTGTGAAATTACACAATTACGAAAGAACAGTAACACAGAGGGAAGAAGAGACAGAAATATAAAGACAGACAATATGGAAAAAATGGGGAAAGGACTGATAAAGTAACAGAATGAAACATAACTCTTAAAAGGGCACTTTCAAAGGGCCTTTACAAGGATCAGGTTAAGGAAAGCAAGTCACAGCTTGACGTGGAGCTCTTCACTATTTCTAAAGGGTCCAGAAGAGGGAATTCCATGTCCTGCTCAAGGACAGGCCTTTGTGGCTGTTCCTATTGTCGGGATGGAGCTCAATCTCTGTTGCTTCCCTGATGGTAGAACAAATGGAAATGGCCAGGAGCATGACGCTCTGAAGTCTGATGCAATGTTCTGCTAAGACTTACTTGTCCAGCGTACTTGTTATAGCCTGAAGTTGAGACCAAAGGTTTGTCCAGAACACTGGTACCTGTCTACCAGATAAAATAGCAGTAGACTTTATTCTTCACTATCACTCCATACAAAAACATATTGCAGTTTTTGTTTCACAAGAAAGAAATATGAAGATGTGAAATGAACTACAATGCCACTCTAATTTACATTTATGTGTAAGCAAAAGTTTAGATGCAAGATTCACGGTTACCACAGCAGTACTACCAAAGATTTGACCAGTCTGGGGTATGGCTCAGTGTCACTGGGCAATTAGTTCATAGCATTTTGAAGGCACTATAAACCTTCAAAATACTGACAACTATTGCACAGTGACACAGCGTCATATCCCAGAATTCTTTTAGACATTTTCATAGTAACTTATACCATTCAGTGTTTAAAATGATGGACAGAACTGTAGATACATCATGAGAGACGCTACTTGTCATAAATATTACCACCCCCCCCCCCCCCACACACACACANGTGTGATCAAGGTGTGCTGGGCAAAATTTCATTGCATAAAATTTTTTTGGGAAAAACTGAGTTAAAGTAACTCATCCGCCAATGGATCATCCCCCCCCCCCCCCCCCCCACACACACACACACACACACACACACAGGAAGCCTGTCACAGCCAGTTATATCTGGTTTGAGGTGACTTATTGTGTACGCAGCATGGAAAGGTTTGTGAGAGCATGCTATAGCAATAAGTTACCTGTACACCAAGTAGTCCTTATTGAATGTAGACCGATGTTCTGGCAGGAAAGCATTGTCCATGTTCACTAACTGTGTATTATCGCCATTTATCCAGTAGTCAGGGCTCTGCTGACGTGCACTTGTGTACCAACGACGATGCTGGGGATCCTGCCACAACAGCTCATTCACCAAGAACCCATGTTCATCAGGTGAATTCACACTTACCAGTTCTGCCTGATATGCCTGAAACACATTTTATAAAATTCTGAAGTTTCAAAGTATGACCGAATCCCATTTTTAGTGATCGCACAGTTCATAGCAGAGACATTCATGCAGTGGGCCAAATACTACCACAAGCCTGCCAGTGTCTTTTAACAGCAAGATGTGTGCTCTTTTGGGGAATTACACAGCTTCAAATGGTAATACTTCACTGATGTTTTGGGAGACAGTATCGGTCCCACATTTAAAATTGTCCATACTGCGTATTTATGAATTTAATTTGTATTATTAGGACTAACTCGTACACCAAAAAATCACAATATATCAGGTTTTACACAATTTCTGACATGTTTCCGTGTAGATCTGAACCATCCTCAGAGGAACCTATATAGAACACTCGAAACCACAGAAGAAAAACACAGTTTTAGTTACTAAAAGTTTGTTAAAATCGCTGCTGTCCAGTTGATGTACCACTGAATTTGCATGTCTCCAGAAGAACAATTAAAAACACTTAAAAACCACTTAAAAACACTGAAGATGATGCTAATCTGGTTTTGTTAAACACACTGTCATTCAGATGATGCACTATTAAAATGTGAATGGCTGCCAATGTGTTGTAGGCTGTCATCATACAGCGTGCCAAAAATCTCAATGCAGGACTGTTGAAAGCTTGTAACGTCTAATAAGTATGGCATTGGCGTTGTCCTAAAAGATAAAACCATTATGCTACGATGGTGACAGAACGACTGCAGGAGAGCAAGAAGGAGATATTTTAGTGTACAAGTTGGTCCTAATAATACACATTGGTCCCAAAACATCAGTAAAGTATCACCATTCGACGCTGCGTAATTACCCAGAAGAGCACAGTTCTCATCAACATCATGGTGGCAGCCTGAAATCACTCTTCTTACCACTGCATGAAGTATGTGAAGCAGCAGACTGTTACTGTCAAAATACACTTAACACTAAACAAACATTCAATTTTCATTAGGACATAATGTGTGTTGCATTAAAACCTTTAAATTATTGACACCATTACTATATTTTTATGTGTTATGTCAATGACACAGTGAAATTTAGTTCATTAATAAGAAGGTTCAGTGGGTATCAGTCTCAAGTTGCATACAGACAAACACATAAATTTACAATGATTTTTGAACAAATGTACCAGTCTCCAATATCAAAAGTCTGAGAACACTCTTTTGTAGCATGTGTGAATTAATTTTCTTCTACCACCACTTGCATCTTTATGCCACATCCCTGCGACAGCAAAATGTGGCATGAAATGAAAAATTATCAGCACTCTAATTTCTAGCCAAAATGGCACGCAATTTTAACAAGACGGCTGTGTGAATTTTCACTTAAAAATGCAATAATTGCCACAAAATACAGCCAACAGTAAAACAATGTATTACAGACCCAAATAAAGGCAATATGTACAATTTTAACATACAGACAAATGCCTCTTAATAATTATTCTCTTAAATCAACATACATGGTCTACCAATCTTGCTTCACAAGTTGGCAACTCATATTCTAACACCAAATAATATAACTCCATGACAACCAGGTTATAGCACAAATCATGGCTGTGGAGTCGGTACACAAAACCTCTGACTCCTCAATTTTTAAATCTCCAACCCTGACTCCTTCATAAAAGCTCAATATGTATTAATAATGGTAAACCTACTAAAATGGTAAATGGTATCATAAGACATTTCATCACTACCACATGAATCATCAGGCTATTTTTTACATTTATAACCTATATTTAAGTACAAGTGTAATGGTTACTGTAGCTAGTATCTCTTTCAGATTTTATATTAAGGTTGGAGTCAGAGTTGGTACATTTTTACTCACTCTTGACTCCACCAAAATTCCTTCTGACTCCAACTCCACAGCCCTGGTACAAATGCATCAGAATACACCTTAATAAAAGAAATAACAAAATAAAATAATCATATATCATATTGGATAAACAACTTAACATTGCTCTGTGTGCAGAAATCATCTACTATTTATTCTTAATCTGCAGAACAAGTGATTTGTAGAAGTTAAAGTATTTCTGCAATGACCCACTAACATAACATCGAGCTTGTACACGATACCCTTTCAAATCCTACCTCACAATTCCTTATTGCTTCATTACGGTTACGAAGTGGAGACTTGATAAATCGATAACAAGATAACTGAAACCTGACCCAGTGCTCAGGACATCGCATTTCTGAATCAAAATTTCGAATCTGTGAGGTGACGCATGGCAAGGCCAATATCAAAAACCAACAGGCTTCCAACATTACTACCTGAAATTAGAAAACAGAGTATGCTAGAACAAGAGTAAAGATATTATCTGTTCTCTACACCCACTTTTATAATCACTAGAAGGCAATAAACACCTTGTTGCTGCATTTAATTGTAAATCACATTAAAAAATGCAAACAAGAAATTCATGCATGCTGTGTAACATTACCACAGTAATAAAATTACACCACATCCACTGGTAAATAGTTACTACAATCATATCAGGAAGTTTATGACATGCATGACAAGCTCTACGATTGAAGTATCATGTAAACAAACATCGAACTTTGAAGTAACCATTAAAGAAACATATCCACAGATCCCCTGGTAACTGGTTGCAGATCCCTTGGAGTCCATGGAGCACACCCTGGGAACCACTAATGTCAAAAAAAAGGTGCAGAGTTACAGTACTACTATATCCACAGTGTAAAGAACATGGGGAGGAAGAATTCACGTGGTTCAGTGTCCATTCAGCAGGAATCTCCCTCGATTATACCGTCATGTGTACCCTTACATGCATTACACATTCAGTTTAAGAAGTTACTTTTCTAGTAGTTGCACGGTCGTGCTAAGACTGAATATGCACTGCCGCATGAAAATCACAACTTATACAGATTAAGAAATATTAACATACACGCAAAACAAATGCATACTCCGACACACAAACGAGTATAAAATACCATATGCAGGTAATACACACTATATTAACAATTAGTACCATCACACACACACACGTATTGTCCTTCAAGAAGAAACGGCTCCGAATAAATTACCGCCAAAATATCAACCTGTGACACAGCCAATACACATATACAAACATTAACATCAGTAAACAGTCCTAAATAAAATGGTCAATTACATTATTAATACACTATATTCACAAGTACAACAAATATTTCAATTGTACCGTTGAAAATGACGAAGCTTCATAAGGGAGTGGCTCCAAACAGCCCAGTCACGTACTTGAGAGAGTCAAACTTGAATTACATATAACATTTTACGTTTGCAGCAACTGTCTATTTCTCCAATAACACCACCGTCTACAAAAAAACGAGATTATTAGCAAATACCGAAGCTCACACTTCACCGAGATCTCGTCGAGCCAGTGACTCACCCTATCCGCATTTCTCACACCCACCGAGGTGACAATCACGGATGACTCACAACACTCGAAACTTGCTACGCCGTGATCACGGGTACTACCAGACGGGACAATGATCGAGCGATCAACAAAACGTTGGGTTAAATACAGGAGTGGCGATGTGGGTTTGGTGAGTGTGTGAGGGATGTGGGTTTGTAGTTAAAACAATCCGTAGACCGTAGAACAAGTCCATTGTACACGATTTAAGTTAAATGTGTGGTCTAATTACTCAAAGTTGTATAAAATACATCAAGAGAAGAGGCACAACATAATTACAGTGAGAAGTGAGACATGACTGAACAGACAAAGTTGTCAAACCGCACCTCTAAATTTTAAAGCATATTTTAACGACGCACTCTTTCGATACATTGGATGAGTACTATACCAGATGATACCTGTGGCAGATAATAAATCCTAATGATAGTTCTAATGAAAATTCAAATTTTAATTAATTCCAATTTTAATTTTCATGTCAACTTCAAGTTTAGTTTTAGATTTTAAATTTCAAAGTTTCAAAGTTCATCGAACTTTCAATTGAATGTTTTTGTATTTTGGTTTGATTTTCATTGCGTTGTCTGCGATATCTAAGCAAATACACTTACACTTGTGACTGTTACTTACTCTGTTTTGTCTTATGTCTCATTTTTCATTGTAATTATGTTGTGCCTTTCCCTTGATGTATTTTATGCAACTTTGACTAATATGACTACACATGGTACTTATATTGTATGCATTGGACTAGTTCTACGTCCTATGGGTTGTTTTAACCTTTGTAAGAGACAGAGCAAGAAGCGATTATTCTTTACACTTACAATTTGACAGAAGTTTTCAAAGCCTGTAGATATGCATTACCTGCTTTGTAAATGGCTATCCACTACCAACCTCAATATGCCAAAATAAAGTTAATGAAATGCATAAAAATAATACATAAAATAATGGAATACAGTGTAAATTGATACCAATTGTGTTTGATTCATATCAGGTGTGGAGACAGACTACTGGCAGTGGATGGACACAGTTTGAAGAACATACGAGTAAAACATTCAACAGCAGCAGCAATGTTTAAACAGACAGGGAGCAAAGTGATATTAGAAGTGGTGCTGTGGCTCAGGACAGAGCTGTAAACATGTGTGAATTTATTAAATAGAGTTTCTAATCCTTTCATTTGGGGTCAGAAGAACATTTCTTCATATGACATGTGAACTGAGAAGCTGAACAAAAAAGAGCTATAAGAGCAGAAAAATTCTTGTTTTCTAGCAAAGGTATTTTGAAATTTTTGCTGTTGAAATTCCTCTAAGGAAAACTCCTGTGCCAATCTCCATTGTGGCAGTTTGTATGAAGTGCCGTTATGGATAAGACCATGGATTTTTGGCCATATTTGTTCTTCACAATATTCTTAAAATAAAAATTTTTAAGTGACTATTTCATGAGAATTGTCATCATCTTCCCGATGCCTCTTCCAGTCTTCTTGTGATCTCCTCTGAGGCTAGTGTAAGCATCTCTTCCCAGTCTCATGCTGCAGTTAGTTCCCTGGTGTCATCCATTCTTTGAACATAAGCATTTCTTCTTGTTCTGTAACTTTGTGAATGTAGTGAAAAATTATTGCAGTACAGGTGTCTTTATTTATTTATTTTTTCTCCCCCTCCTATTGATCTTGTGCTGTCAGTGTTAACTCACGAAAACAAATCAGACAGTATGTGAAAAGAGGTTTCTGAATCACAGGTATATGACAATGGTTACTGGAGCTTGCCTGCAGTTCAAAAACATGCAGAGCTGCAAGGGGGTGCAGGGTGTCATAGATATGAGTAAAGTACAGTGTGTGTGTGTGATATGAATTCAATTTAACTCTGAGGTTAATGATACCATGTGCACCCCTAAGCAATAGAACACATTTCTGTTACAACAAAACGTATTCATTGCACAGGTAGTGCATGAATATACTTATGTTTGTATATTCCAGTTCTTTTCTGAATAGTTTATATGAAATCAGTAATTATTATCTGAAATTTGCAAAGTTCATAACATCCAGAAATACTATTGAAAGTGCGTCTAAAAAGTCTATGAATGGACGCAAATCTGCAGTTCTGTTGATGGTGCCATCACTTTAGTTCCTTAAATACCTGGGCATGAATGCAGACAGTGACTTAATCAATCACCACTGACAAGGTACGGTTAAGAATTTGGCTCAAAAACTGAATGAAAATACTGCATATAACATGTGCTTAACATATAAAATACATGTCATACATTTACACTTGGAGAAAAGTGTGCTGCGTAATGAAAAAAATACTAATACACAAAACCTTGTAAAACCACAAAGAAATGTAGAACAAAATGTCACTGCAAAGGGACATCTGTTTTACATGATATGGCCACAGAGTCGCCAAAGTTTTGGAGTCATTGATTTAGGAAATGCTAAGTTGACCCAGCATTGTGCAATGAAGATGCATGCATGAGCTGAGGTACAGCAGCATGCATATTCATAATACATATATGCACTGAGATTTGAGAGGTCAGTTGCTGTGGGCACTCATTAATGCCCTCTATGCTCCCAGCAGGCATTGGAACTAACATGATAACACTAATACACGATGGTGGGTCAGCTGCTATGAAAAGCAACTGCTGTTTGACCTACACTGGTCTGCTCCTCCAGTAGTACTGAACCAGTGGATATATATGAAACTGGAATCTTCGCTCTTCTGGGACACTGAGCTCTGTCACTGCATGTTTGTTGCCCAATGATTCAAGACCATAAAGTGGCTTCATCTTTAAGCATCAGATATCCAATCAAGAATTCAGAAAGCACAGAAGAAAGAAAGCCTCTTCAGAAGTCTGGTTAAACATTTGCCATTTGCAATACCTGTATTAGGGAATTAAAAGTGATCAGAGAAGCCGAAAGGTTTTTTCAGCCACCTGAATTGTGTTCGCAAGAACACTTAATTTGTGATGGAGACTGAAAGAGATTGCTTCTATTCCCAATCCACCCTCCCTCCCATGGAATGGTTTACATCCCCAATCCCTAAAACCACCCTCCCACCTGCTGACCAACTTATTTTCCAAATTCCACACTCCATTTAGTTTATACTAGCAGTCCACCATCCCACCTGCTGTGTAGTCACTAAGCCTTTGCTGAGTCCTTTAAGTACAGTACATCATGCCCTGAGCTCCTTCTAGCAGGTAATCTTAATGCCCTCCATGTATTATATTTCATTATGTCAGTGTGACAGGGAACAGTTCTTTATTACATGCAACTGCACCAGAAGCACAAAAAGGCTAATGATAATACATCAAAGCAAACCAATCAATTAAAAAGGCTCATTAAATTGCTTTATTGTGTGTAATACCCAATCACCCATTAGTTTCTAAGAAATATATAGTGTCTCTTACATATAGACATGCAAAATACATGCATTTTCCATCTAATTTAAAAAATAATGTGGAAGGCATTTTGTAAATATTCTAAAAAATAGAGAACAAACAGAATCTAACATACATATTGTGAACCTGAGATTCATATATGTAAATTCGAACTGCTGATGCATGCTACTGCTGTGACTGCATTAGCATGGGCACCAAATGTAGGGTCATTCCAGAAGCTGGTTCACAGACAGTTGTCAATGTTCACAAGTGTGAGCTGTGAGAGTCACAAGTAATCAGTGCTCCCATCTACTGGTCTTGCCAAACTGAAATCAAGAACCTCATCCGAAGTCAGGAATCTAACATCTGAGTCATCTGCCATACACTGCTGCTTGTGTACACGTCTCCTGCAAGAATGGAGCATTTTCAGACCTTATTACATGAAAGTATTGGAACTTACTGTGAAGCCTATCATTAACATGGCATTTAACCATCTTGATGATTGAATACAGTGATCTAAAATATGCACAGCATGAACAACTTTAAAACATCTTGATGATAGTTAAAAATATATAGTTGTTACCTCCTCACAGTTTAACCTAAGTGACTCTAAGATGAACACTGAAGAGGAACATCACAATAATTCACATTTACAGCAAGGCATTCTGCATGTAAGTGAGAGATGAAAGAAGAATTAATGGATGGTGTGTGGTTCAGAAATTGGGCAGGAAGCCAACACTTGGATTCTGCTGTTACTCTCTACAGGTGTCACTCTGTCTGTACATCATGTGACTGATTCTCCACTGATGTGTACAGAAGGCAATGCAGTAGAAGTCCCCACAGTCTTAGACCTCAGAACTAAATGAATGTGAAGCATTTAGCTATTGTTCCCTCAGGACAACACCCATGAATGCCCAGCGGACAGAAGACTGGTGGGTCCTACAGACGTCTTGAGTAATACAAGCTGTAGAAAATCTCCCACACGCCCTTCCTAATATCATTCAGAACACACTGAATCTCTTTATTGATGGAGCTAAACCACAACTTGCCAGCTGGGTAAAATGTGTTTCTAAGAAAGATGCAGTGAAGATCTGGTGTTAGTGTAGTGAATTAGGAAAGCCAGCCTATGTCACACAAATTGATCATCCTATATATGCAAGTGTTTTGCCTGAAATATTTTTCAAAATTTTATATTGGTACATGTACCTATGTCAAGTAATTTATACACTTTATTTTATTACTGTGTGAAATCATTAAAAATAAACATCTTATAGGCCAGAAAAAGACAAGGGAACAATGATAAAATTACAGTATACAAAATACATTTTTCAGTGTTCAGAGAGGAACAGTGACGTGCAATGAAATCAAAAATTGAAAATTTTGGTTGCGAGATGACCAGCAGGAAGCAGAAATGTTGTGTCAAAGGAGGAAGAAGAATACTGGCTGTATGTTCATCAGTGTCAGTAACTTTTGGTCTGGACCCTGCTGTTCTAGGAACTGACAACCACCTAAATTGTACAAAGTTCCTCAAATCATACCTACTGCGAGTACAACAGCTGTGTGCTGCAATGACCATATTCATGCACATACTGTATTGCAGCAGGTACACTGTATATAACAGTGAAATGTCTAGCTGCAAATAAAATGAAAATTTTACTGAGCAACAAGTACCTGTTTCTTACAACAAAGTAAATGGTGACTGCCACCACAGTAACAATTAATATTGCTGTAACCAATATCCCAGCAATTGCTGACTGTGACAGGGCTTCTTTCTGCTTAGGATCTGGCCCTCTCCTTGCTAATATCCATTTCTGCCCTGCACAAAACACAAAATTGGATTTCAGTAGGAATATAAATTGAAACTTTTGAAGTAGTATAACTTAAATACTGTTATTTGTAATGAAGTTGACTGTCCTTTGACAATACTATTGTGTTTAATAAGGCACACAAATAATTAACATTTTACTGCACTCAACCAAATTTTGAGGTCGTTCAGCTGGAGAAAATGTACTAGAAGATTAGCATGTCTTGGAGTGTATATTCAAATACAAGTACACAATCAACAGAATTGTTGTTGACAGCCATACTCCACTGATCCAGATAACAAGGAACAAGAAGCAGAGCACACAAGGGACCCAGTAACTGTAGTAGGATGGAAAGGCAGTGAAAACCTGCTTTTAAGGCAGAAAGATAGAGGTGTGTCTTGTTGATTGCTGTTAGTAAGAGCCTTGCTACAGGTAAGGGAAATAATGTCATTGTGTAATGGTTACTTTTGGAGTCCATGGGTAAATTCTTAGCCCAGAGGTAAGACATTCTGACAAAAATGATGGCACTTTTCTTCAGTATCTTAGAAAATACCATAACAATACCTTAAAATGGGCCACTTCATTATACACAGTCATCTTACCCTTCAAAACTATAAAAATTAAACAGAATAAAGCTCTCGAAGTATCATTATGAAAACAGACACATAAATAGGAACTCAACCTATACACTTCATAATAGTCATAAGTGACTATTGGCCATAACATCACAGAATTTCACATCATATGACTGCATACCATGAAGTAATATATTATGTGAAAAATTAACACTTTTCATATTAATACAATTAAATATATATGGCTATCACCAGCAACCACATCACACCCTGCGAGGTGTTCCACCAAGCTTTGGTACCAACCTACCAACCTGAAAGCAGTCGTAAGCATGTCATGACTGCAAATACCCCAAACTGTATATGTATGTCCAGCTGTCTGTTTTCTAAGCCCTGCTCTAGATAGCATCTGTCCTAGAATTTTTTTTTAATTGATCAACTGAATCAAACTTTAAATATGTCCCTTAATGTGGGTGCTTCCATTCAATCCCTTGGCAAGCTACTGTATTCCATTAACTCAAATTAGTTACACAAAATAAATTCAAAATTTTAAAAACAAGTGTCCAACATTTATCATCAAATTCTTTGTAGGTAAATCACATCTGCTACCAAAAGTTAAGATATTCTGATTTACTTCCAGTGACACACATGCTGGCCAAATATCCTATATGTGTCAAAGTATGCCGGTGGTTTAAAGACGTTTAGTAACTTAATGGTAAGTTGTTTACCTCTTGTAACTTTCATCCAGGGGACTGCTGTAGATGACACTGAATACTCCAGCTGCTCTGTGACCTCTGGAGTCTCTCTTGGAATGGTAGACCCACTAATGATTAGCAGTGGCACTGTTGGTGTACTTGTTTCTGTAGTTTCTATAAGCTTCTTCTCTGGTGTAACTGACATATGTACTGGTTTCCTAGTAGACTGGGTTACTTTGGGATATATCTGAGTTACTGAAGTTGCTTTAAGAGGTGTTGAAGTTTGTTGTGGCACTAGAAAAGTTGTGGCAATTAAACTTGAGTTCCTAGGAATGGATACTTTTGGCATTTTTAATGCTGTGTAAGAAGTGGACCATGTTTTGTTAGTTAAGGTGTTTACTGATTCAGTAACAACAGCTTGGCTTAACTCTGTCACAGTTTTATTTGGCCTTTGTGAAACAGCAAAAGGAAACACTGTGGAGTGTGGTGCAATGGTCGTGTTTACTGGATTTGCAGTACTGAACCATACACCTGATTTATCACTTTTAGGACCTACTGATGGTTTCTTAGGTATGTGTATAGCAGTAGGTGGTTGTAAGATTAAAGGTGTAGGATCTGTTGGGATAGGGATGCGTTTATTTAACTTCGTTGTGGAACTCGTATGTTCTTCTAATCCATCTTGTGCCAGTGTTGGTTGAATACGTTTGGAGGGCATGTCAGGCACTTCTGTATTTTCCAGTGGCTTTGGTAGTTCTGATGTAATTTCAAAGTTGAGAGAGGTTCCGATGTTTGCAGGAGCTACTGGCAAGTCTGGTGATGGAAACGGTGGAAGTGGAGGTAAGGGTGGAGGAGGAGGATATGGATGGTTTATAGATTTAGTTGCTTTGACTGTGTCTAATGATGTCGCTGAAAGAAAATGAATATTCTATACAGCACAGACACAAGTATAAGTCCAGTGAGAAGCATATAGTAACAGCCTTGGTTGTCTTAACTCTGTTTAGGACACCAATTCTAAACATGGTAAACAGACAAACAGCAGTGCAATCCTGTAACTCCCGATCTGTTACGATTGTTGTAAAAGTAGTAACCACTACTAAAATTAAAACATGAGTTTAAAGTCTAATTAGGATATGCCACAGTCTCTATACAAAAGTACAGGCACTTAAAGCAATTAATTCAGACCTACTGACAGCTACATTTTCTGCCTGTATGTAACAAATATGGATTAAACTAAAACAGTAGTTGCCATCTTCAGGTAGTATGGTATGAAATGTGCCAATGATGATGTGTTCTCTAAACCAGCACGTTTGTTAAGACATGCACATCAAATGTTAAGTGTTAAATAATATATTAAACAGTACAAAATACATAAAATTAAATGTAAGTAAATGCACAATTGAACAAATAAAAAAATCAGAGTACAGTATTACAAAGTGTGACTGACCCAGCATGCAGTATGATGCATAGTCAGGACAGCACGTTGCAGTCTGCAGACACCCAGCATGACATTCGCATTCTGCCAGTATCGATGTCTCAAATGTTGAGACTTTTATACGAGTTCGTGTGCACCGCAATCTGCAGCTCTGTGTGCTGTCATAGATCTCATTTCCACCACCACCTGCCATAAAAATGCAGAAGTAGTTTACACATAACTTATAACATACACAGTTCTGTCTTTCGGGATGTAATGCCACTAAGCATTACAATTTCTTCCAAATGCTTCTTCTCTGAGTATCATATTTAATTCTCATCTGGTTATGAGGGCAGCCTTAAGTACAGTGAAAGCTGTTAGGTTTGTACTTACTGCACATTTTTCCACTCTTTGATATCCACACAACTGTGATATGCAGAATGCTGGTTTTATATCGCCTGCATTCTTTACAATAAGGATTGGAACCATAGGTAGATATAGGACTAAAGGATAAACTTTCCATATTGATAAATGCATATTTGCTGAAATATTTCACTTTTGATCTGGAGCAGCATAGCTATTTTCAATGCTGTTAAGGACAGAATGCCAATGGTTTTTATACAGAATTACAGAAAATTTAAAAAATAAACTAGTCTACTTTATTTTCTAGCTGAATGCACAAACAACACTGTGTAATCTGTTTAAACAGCATTAAAATTAATTAGTATGTAAAAAAACTGGTGCAATGACATTCGTAAACTCTTGGGAACACATGCTGATCTGCAGAAAATAAACAATAAGTTCACTTGAAAATATAAATACAGTAATGCAGCAGAAGAAGTATCCAAATATTTGACTGGCATTAGAAACATATCTGTTCAAGTCACTCACTTTGATCGACAAGTTGTGTAGGGGAAGGTGCCTGTGTCACTGCTGACAGACATTCACTCCCATTTGCAATCTTCACATCATCAATTGCAATATCACTGACATATCCAGTACCACGAACTGCCTCTATTATCACCTGCACAAAAATTTCATATAGCATATTCACAATCTTAAATTTTGAGGAAAATATCTGCATAGCACATGTTTAACATCATGCTCAACTATGGGGCAACAACCCATTATTCAGATGATGAATTAAGTAAAAACTCTCACCTTACATATCATTATTTACAGATCTGCATTTCTCAGCTGGAGATCTTTGAGTTCAGGAGATTCAGCTCTGTAGGACGTAAAGATTCTTCCCTTTAGATTTCTCATACCTTACTTTATTCTAATTATTGCTATGAAAATTTCTGTTTTTGGAATACAAATTTACAATGACATAATAAACGGTTTTACCGTTCAAGTACCTCTCCTATTTGTAGATAAGCCAATTTTAAGTGTGACTGTCACTTGTACCTAAGGTATCCAAAAGCTGACATAATTCTGGGGAGGTGATCTGCAGAGTTGATAAGGCTTTGTAACGGGTCTATGGTATGAGACACACTAAGAAACACTGTTACACATCATTCTAAAATTTCAGTAATTATTATGGCAATACTGTGTTCATATTGACAATAATGAGTGAACAATGCAGAAAAGAGTGAGCTGTGCACCAAAGGAAATGTGAAAGAAAGCCTGGATCACTGCCGTTTTTCCTAAACTAATGAGTTCAAAAAATGAATGTATCGTCACCATGAGAACTTAAATTGTTTAAAATAAACACTTTGCTAAACCCTAATACAGAAAACAGGAACCCTATATTAGTGTATATAGAAGCAGACACTTCTGTAAACCTACCTGAAAAGATTCATTTATGCTTGGGAGCAAAACAACAGCCTGGTACCACTCGTTGCCCTGATCTCCAGACTTGGTAAATCTCGGTAACAATGCACCACCAAACTCAGTGTTTTCAGGCTTGATATACACATGCAGTGAGCCTGAAATCAAAACAGTATACAAGAATAATTACATTCATATGACAAGTTTATAATTATGAACAAAATCCGAAGAATTCTTAAACATTTAGTGAGAGAGAGGTTCTTCATTTACCAGATGAAGAAGGGCAATGTCAATTGAAGGGGGAACTGTTATTGCTGATGTGTACCCATAAAGGGGGGGTGAAATTAGGACTAGCCCAAGAAATGTGGGCAGCCGGTACAAGTTAATAGTGTTGCATCCCATTCAGACCAATAATTTGGCTCCCCTTCAAACCATATTCTTTCGAATTTTCGGCCTAGAAAAGGACTGACAAACCTTTCCAAGGGTTCATGCCTAAACTGCAGAATATTTTAGGAGGAATTCTTTCATGTCCGAAAACCTTAGTTTACTTTCACCATATTTCTGATTATTCCAGTGATGTCTTAGTGCGTCTTACAGATGGGGACTCCTGGCAGCCACACAGCTAGCTTGCCCATTAGTCCAGCCCCGGATGAAGTTATGGTGAAACTTCACTGTGATGGTGAAAGAGCAGGCTTATACCACTGAACTAGTATGATAATCTGCCAGCTGAGCAAGTAAGAATTTACAAAGCAATGAGAAGTTGGACGGAAATATGTCTCTGCATGCTACTCTTGTTTGCTGGATAACTATGACATCACATGAGCTGATGAGACACTGAGCAATGTAGATTTGTCTGTAAGAAAGAACCTTCAGCAGTTTTTTTAAATATTTCTCTACATGTTTCAAGTAAGTGATGACTGACTGTTATGCGTAAAGGTACCAGCCTGATTAGAAAAGGTAACTTCCAGAAAACAACTAACAACCTGTCAAAATAGCCAACCTTAGGGACTGAACCCTGGACTCCCCAAATATGAAACAGAACTTATGTACTCAATCAATGGGTTTATGTGTGGTGACAACAGTAAACTTGTAAAAACAATTTTTGATGTACAAATCTAGTGGACCAATAAACAATTTTAGAGATGGAAGTTAAGTACGAAATAATGATTTTGAACTGAACCTTGGAGGGTCAGTTTGACTGGATTCAGTTCCATCAGGATATTTGTAGCAGTCGGCTTCTGCTGTCGCAACACAAAACACGCAGCTGTGAAACCTACCTGTTGTAGAACCATACATATGGTACCAGAATATAAAACAAGATGGTTGACTTGCAGTCAACTGTGAGCCATAGATAGGAGAATAGAGACGGGCTGTGTCGTTCTCCATGCGAGGGCTTGATGACTCTATGAACATGTAGTACCCTGCATAAAAGCAATAAAACTCACTTTTAATATGCTGTTTCCTTACTCTCCTATGACAAAGCACTTCATTAAACTGACACATACACTGGAATATTTTTTGTCACCTTCTTTTGGTTAGAGCCCAATGTTGTGAAAGCCAGCCCTGCTTCTGTCATCAGGTAAAGTATGAAACCTACTTTACTAGGTGAACTCCGTGCTCTTCTGGGATATTACGTGGTGTCGTGTGGTAATTATGATGTCGCGTAATATCCCAGAAGAGCGCAGATCCCATCAACATGGCAGCGGAAGCCTGAAATTAAGGTTACTTTGCTAGGTGTTTAGGTTTTTAAGATATCTCACATGCAATCTCACCTCTGTCTAGTGCCCTGGTTATGAATGTATGAAGTTACACTTCTGTTCTCCCATACATCTTCATGACACGTAAACACAAAAAAAAATTTACTTCTTTACCTTTTTCTGGGAAGGGTGGGGTAGGAACACATTTATAAGAAAAACACTGTGTCTCACTTTTCATTCTTGTATGGCAAGGGCAAGAGGGAAATTCCTACACATACTTCCCCTCAACCCCACCTAAAGCTTTTCTACACACAATAACGTGGAAGTTGTAATTTCTGTAACCCTACAGAAACAGTGGGACAGTACAAGGAGGGAGGGATCTGCACTAACCTAGCCATTGCTACTGCTACCGAGAATGGTGAAAATAATTGGACAGTGAGAAAGCTGCCACATTTTCAGACTTCTGGACACAGGACAATGAAATTCAGGTTCCTATATAAATCAAACCTGTGTATTGACAGCTTCCAGGCTACTAGTAAAATAAGGTTAGGAAAAGTGCTGACAATCAGTGATAAGGGCATTGTCTTTGCTACTTACACATGCATTCTCTGAACACTAGATTTAAAGTAACCACTAACCGCCTCTGCCTGGACCCAGTGTATGATCAAATGATGGGCCAGTGCCAACATTTCCTGAAGGGGTCTGGAAATTTTGCCTGCTCCAGTCAAAGTTGTGATGTGGGTCCTGTGTCCAACCACACAGATCTTGCGACTCAAAGTCGCACCATGTCTGAACCATCTTCTCAGAGGCTGTGAAGTGATCATGCCAACAATGACCCCAGCACCATAGTCCCAGCCACATGGACAAAAAGAAATACACAATACTATCATAACAAAAATAAGTCTGACAGCTGAAAACTGTAAGCATACTCATTTAGATATTTCTCATTGATAACTTAACTCTGAAACAGAAAACACATCACCTCTGCACTTAGAAATGGTGCCATTCCACACAGCACCATCACAATACATAAACGATGATCCAAATAAAGCATAGCCAGGGTCACACAGTAACCTGACAACTGCACCCTTGTAGCTTTCAAGAATCTGTCCATTTTTCAGGGATGGCAATGGGATACAACCCGGTTCTGTAAACAAATCATCTTTAATTAATCCTTGGCCCTAAAATGATGACAGCCTCACAGTTCTGCTCAAGAAAGTACAGTATTCTGTTCACAATAGGGGTCTGACACTCAAACTGTGTATAGACCAAATGGAAAATTTTGAAATTTGAGGCATTTTGTATATTATTTTAAGCAGTAAGGAGGTTAAGCATTTTACTTGAGATGACACACACCATTAAGAACATTCCATACTTTAATAACAAAACTAAGTGAATTATAATTACTGAATGAATTATTTAAATTAAAAACTTTACTACACTGCCATCTGTCTGATTACATGTGCTACAGATTTATTTCAGAGACAGCGGGCACCTTAGCGCCTTTCTGGCTCATGAAGAAAAACCTCCTCAATTCTTAAAATTATAAAATTCAACAACTTCTAGAGGTTAGGACAACGAAATTTCCCTTTCCCAACTAATTTACCACTCTTTCATCATCTGAAATAAATTACCAAAACTCTCCTCCTGCTGGAAATAAAATAGTGGCAGAGTCATTATCCTTCACTTACTAACACAAAAGGGAATCATATCCCATTCCCCACGCAAACATGTTGCATACTTTTCTCCCAACAGCTGGAATGATGGGTTACATCTGAATCTGGCAGTGCGACCTCTAGACATCACCCTTACTTGGCCATTCATGAGAAGAGGTCGTGGGCATTTATTCCTGATTATTGTTGCTGTAAGTACACAAAGTTTTCATTCAAACCTGCGTATGAAGTCCTTATTTACTGTTTCTCACAGGCAACTGAACACTGTGACTCTCAAATTCTACACAACTTCTATGTTAACCCCCACCATAGAGTGCTGAGAACTGCTCGTGACATAAAATTTTTGATATATAGTAGGTGACAATTATTCATCTTTGGATTCAACGTTTATTTTACTGAATAATCTATTTAAAAACTTCTGAATGTTGGAGGATCCCTATCTCTCTCCCTCAAGCTCCACTTTGTGTTCAGTCACTTTAGGCAAGTTACTGTGACACTAACAGTACAGTTCTACGTTAAGATACACAAAAGAACAACACAGATAATTTCATCATGACGTTTTTGTGGCTTCTGTCTCATTGATGTGCAACTTCAGTTTTCATTGCTCAGCTATATCGTGTGTTGAAGCTATTCAATAGTTTGGCATACACTGCAATGACCATCTTCAGGGTGAATGAGGCATAAACCAATCACCCAAATAACTAAGGATGAAGACTTGTAAAAAGTGTAAGCCTATTTCCCTTTCTCACTTTAGCTACTCTTGCATACAAAACGCATGGCTGGATTGTGAAAACACTGCATTATAAATTTTAAATGCGTGTGGGTACAAGAACAGGATTGCTCACTGTTGCTGAAGGCTCTGTAATGTTCATACTACTTTTGCTGCTGGCAGAAGAAGGTTCCTATCTTGCAGTTAGTTCTTTGGGAGGAAAACCTTGGTTGGATGGATGTCCGGGGATTGAACCTAGAGAGGCTGTGATCGCATTGGTCAACGGTCTCTGTGAAGGTGGGAAGCCACATCAGCCGAAGGCCTCGGTGCTGGGATTAAGCAGTCCATATCTATACCCTTGCATATACCTTTCAACTGACGAAAATCAAGGAAAACGTCATGGTATACGATTAGTGTCAAGAACTAATCATTTAGTCGACTTGGCCGCGTTATTACAGGCAGCCACGACTAGCCCGCCAACCTTTCGTTACTAGCACGTCGGTGACCTAACGCAGGCCTTGATCGGCACAAGCGCCTTACAAGTTGCCGAATCAAGTGGTTCCTCGCATCAGCTAAGAGTCGAAACTCTCGGCCACGGCTCTGATGTAGTCAGCGATAGATCCAACCGTGAAATCCTCGTGAATTTGCCCGACACTAACGTACCGCAGTGTGCGAATTGAGCTAATCAATGGCGTCTGGAGCTTCTTCATTCGTTATGATTGTTGAATCGGAATAATGGTTATTAAACTCGTTCCTTCTAAACCCAGCTGAAACCCGCCATTTTCGAAGGGAGAAAAGTAAAACATCACGGGTTCAGTACGATCAAACGATTGTACCCGTCAACGTGCTGATCGTAATCGTGGAAGCCCAAATGACAGACTATTGCATATTTAGCATACTTTTATAAGAACTCGAAACCTGTTTATTAACAAAAACACTAATTGTCAATCCCACATCACCTTAACTGAAGTTTATTTCAGGTATCTCAACTGTAATTGCTCTTCAAAAGGTTTGCTGCTTCTTATCGCAAGTTCAATAAAATGTAATTAATCGAGTAACATCGCGATAAAGTATTCGGAAAAACTCGAATAAAATGTTTTAATTAGTGATGAACGATATCTCGATAGATCTGTGATCAATTTCAATTTCAATTAATTTAACGTTCCATCGATAACAGTATCGTTCAAACACAACCTCTCGCCTTTAGACGCAGGTCGCTTCAACCAAAAACCAGGTGTTTCATATATTGCGATATTCTCTAATATTATTTTGGGAAATAAACTCAGTACATTTACTTTTTCTTGAGCGATGTCATTCATGGGCCGTGGGTTGCACATCACTGGGTTACAGGACATAACGAAAAAGTCCGCTTATGGCCGTATATAGAGCAGGCCTTGAAAAAATGTACATATTGTTAAAAATCAACATTGTCGACTAACTTTGCATGTATGTGTCACAGGATTTTGTCAGAATGTGGATAATGATTTGATACAGGCCACATGAGCATGTCATTTAAGACCTCACGTAAGTATGATTTGTAACAGTCAGTGTGGAACCGAAATGGCCAGCTAATGTTAGGCAGCAATCTCAAAATATTACCTTTTACCAAATTTGAGTTATTTACGACCTAATGTGGAGGTGATATATAAGATGTTTGTTTTAAAAATTAAATAAAAAAGACCTGAAAGATAAAGATGCCATAAAAGGGAAAACTGATGAAATTAATATCGCCAAGGACAGTAAGGTAAAAATCAAAACAGCTGATGAACGTCATGCACTCTTACCTTGTACGCAGTTTCAAAGACTGACAATTTAAATATATATAAAATAATGATTTGCGACTGTATGTAAAGTAGGCGTTATTGTGGAGCAATATGGCTGAAAACGGAAATTGCCTCACGTCAATTAGTGAAAGCCTCAAAAGCCGAATTTTACAAATCCAACGGTTTAGGTGCTGACAATAGGTCACAGATGGACAGACCGACATGACCTCCACACAAGGCATTCCTTATTTTACTTGCTAAATACCGTAGAATAATTAAAAAATCACTCACTACAACTGCTGACATCTATCAGGACGAAAAGTGCCATGAACACACACGATGAAACACACAATTTCATTTTTCTAACGAATAACACACAACTATTTTTTATTCACGAATTAACGAGTTTAGAACATTTCCACGTCTTTCTTTCACGAATGAATAAAAGTCATACGAAAACCAGCTGTTTAAAAATATGCAAATCTGTAGGCCTGCCTTTAAAATATGAAGACAATATTAATACATCATTAACCGCGGCTGATGCAAATACTCAAAACACAGCAGTTATTCAGTAGATAATTATCGTATAGCGAGTCAAAACCATACTTTTAACGTACATAAAACTCCACACAAAAACACTATTCTAAACGGATTTTAGACATGGTAGTCCTGTGAATATAACTTGTACAAGCGTCAGGGTATGAATGCCATTGTAACACATGCTAAGCTGGTTAACAACTGGATGCATGCTACAACCATTTCAGTTATTCTGACTGGCTGTGCTCTGATTGGGGATAGATACACGTTATGCACAGGAAGTACCAGTGGAAGGCTTGCGTCTGTTTCCTGTTTCCAAGATTGTGGTGACATCTATTTATATACGGCCTGAAAGGTTTCCGACACGCTTTAAGTGTTCCTTACGAAGTAAAAAGAGCCGCTTATGAGGAAACCCCATCTGTAACCTACAGTTAGCGACTAAACCATCTGTTGGATGTTCATTAAATTCAGTGTAGGAGTCCTTTATAAGAAGTCGTAGACCAAGCGTGGGTTTTGCAAAAAATCGCCTCAATCACATTCTGCTTAAAGGCGCAAACGAATTCCCACCTGCCCTTCCTACATTTCTTGACCCACCTGGGTGAAATTCGGTCCAGATCTCCACACAATGCACACGCGTTTCTTGAAAATCGGTGTACTGAAAGCCATACTTCACGTAACGGCGTACATAAAATCTCGACCTTACTTTAACCATTCGTCCAATCTGGACAAAATTCGGCACAGAAAATATCCACAATAATTTCTTAAGTGATCGAGTTCCGTTGAGAATCAGAAAAGGGGAGGGATGTAAATGAAATACACATGCAACGTGACCCCATGTGACGTTTTGAAAGCAAATACACTCCAGTAAAGTCTGCGTACACGTACGATTCGCACTACTGTTGTTTTTATAACGAGGTACGGCTGAAATGATAGCTAAGGGGCCGGCGCCCCCCAAATCTTTTTTCAGGAAGTAAAAAGCCAAGCAATTTATTTCATCAATAAAGTTCACAGCGGAACTCAATTTTACACATAGTCTAACGGCTAGAAAACTCAACTAATCAGCAAAAGTGAGAACTGCATACACTTCAGAAATAAAATATGTATAAAATTACAGACTGTGAGATATCGGCATACAGTTAGGAACACACACTAGACAGCTGATAAAAAGATTAATGCTATCTCAAAATGGATTTTAAGATTAGTCTTCTGGGATGTGACGCCGTGTAGTCAGGCAGATTTACTGACGACTCAAGAGTAATGCACTGCCTCTGTCTTTACAGTTCTAAAGGCACGTCTGAAATAAATAGACAAATGTTGATATATAAGATTTATTCTGGGTAGAATTCTCTTCTACACGGAAGACAGAAGCAGTATATTCCTCTGTAACGTTCGTAAATCTTTACCAGACTACATGGTGTGACATTCCAGATGATGGTAACCTTCATAGTCACTGCTCTCAGAACTCCAAATCTAGCATAAGAGAAAGTATTTATTCCTGAGGTGCCTCACCCTGGATAGAGACACAACTTTAGAACTTAAGCCCATACACAAGGATTGCAGACTATGTGACATTGCAGCACTATGGAGACATCTAATCAGTTTCCCACTCATGGTCATGTCCTTGCATGTTTCCTGTTTGTGAGCCAAAGATAAGCCTCGGAGGGTGAACAGTGTCGGAACGTCACAGTTTATGTGTCTTGGAAACCACATTACCTCAATCTGCAGCAAACATGGCATTTCATTTAATGCTCATACGTTTTCAAATCACTTAAATCAGTACCACTGCTCTTCATACATGCACAAACAGCAGGAATGTAACATAGCTCATAAAACATTCAAAACTCTTTATCATCCCAGTATACAAGGTCTGAATTCAACAGAGTCTAATAATCAAAACCTTGACCTGTAACACAAAGTTCAGACCACTCTGAATGTCCATGGCTCATACTCTGTACACAATTCAAATGAACAAATACATTGGTCAGTTAACATTTTATTCATGATTAAAATATTTATTGACAACATTTGAAATTTAACAATCATAAATATATGATAATGAACAGAAACACAATCTCCTATACATTTGGAATTTTAGAAGTTAATAAATACAAACATAATAAACGTCTAAGTTACGAAGATATGATCACACTGACCCAACAGGCAATGTATGCCAATGCACAACCCTGCCTGTTGAGAAAACCCCACTGGGGGGGGGGGGGAAAAAAAAAAAGGAAAATTGAAGGGGGAGTAGCACAAAAATTCTTTCCACTTTATCAATTCTTGTTGCAAATTATTCTTCCAACTAACACAGTGTCAATAGTTTTGGTATAATATTACACAGGTTCAGTATGCCTGCCTTCAAGCACAAGCACCTTAATTTGTGATGAAAACACAGCACAGAAAAAAAGTAGCTACGACAATGTCACCAAAGTGGAAAGCACAGGCTGTGCTAGCCTGTCAGTGTGTGTGCTGATGTCAATTGCGTGTGTCTGTAAGTACTTCCAATCACCCAGCAGGTTTGTCACAACACGTGACAATGTGGAACGCATCAGACCATCATTTCAGTGCAGCCAAAAAAATCCACATGCAAGGCAAATAATTAATTAAGCATTCCAAATTCATGGTGCTTCATATACAACTCAAACTTCATGGCTATAAAATACACCTTCTACATAATGCGTTGCTCTATGACAAGCCTAAACAAATTTAATGTGTTCCATGTCCGTGCACTGTATCATACAAAATAATAATAATCACCAACTACTGCACCACAATACATACAATCTTTATTCGTGAAAACCTCCTACATGTTTCGACCCTGCTGGGTCATCTTCAGGGAGAATAGTCTTGTTACGCTGTTGGATGCACTTGTACAGTTAAGTGAGAATGTGCCTTTGCTTTCATCCTCCGTTGAGAGGTATCTTGTACTTCCCGCGGTCATGCCTTTGTTTTAATCCTCCGTTGAGACGTATCTTGTACTGTCCGCCGTCGCACCTTTGCTTTCATCCTCCGTTGAGAGGTATCTTGTACTGTCCGCGGCCGTGCCTTTGCTTTCATCCTCCGTTGAGAGGTGTCTTGGACTGTCCGCGGTCAGGGTATGAACTACCCTGACCGCGGACAGTACAAGATACCTCTCAACGGAGGATGAAAGCAATGGCACATTCTCACTTAACTGTATAAGTGCATCCAACAGTGTAACAAACTATTCTCCCTGAAGATGACCCAGCAGGGTCAAAACATGTAGGAGGTTTTTATGAATAAAGATTGTATGTATTGTGAAGCCTAAACAAGTCCAGTTTATGACATACATGTTAGTAATGGGGCACTTAATTTTAACATTAATTTCAGTGAAGAGAGTACCTTTCATACAAATGACGTTGGGAACCAAGAGAACATCCGAATACACGGCAGTGAGAATCTGTATGCCGTAACCGCACATATGTGAGATGACTAAAATGTGAACGTGTGGTGTAGTACCATGTTCAAATGCATAACTGGCCCATTCTTCTTCATGGAGGATACAGTCACCTCCAGAATCTGCCACAACTTAATGTTCCAAAGACAGCAGAAATCAACAGCCTCATCGTCCAAAGTGATGGTGTGCCTCAAAATGTTAGTAATGCTATAAACAGTGCTGCCTGTGTCCCATTTCCTGAACAGCTACTTGAAGAGGCAGAACCAATTCCACAGCTACTGCAAAGTCCTAATTTATCCCCAAACATACTTCTTTTAGAGTTGTACAAAGAATATAGTGGAAAACTGAAGAGTGCTACAAACTTGTGACAAAGAATTACACCAGCAAGCAGTACTGCATCACCCATTAGGGATGCACAGATCTGGATTTAACTGGCAAACAGCTTCAACACAATCACAGCTGTCAGCAACACTCACACCAAGCTTTACTCACATCATTTATACTTGGACACATCTGCTGTTATCAAATGAAAGGGAAAACCCCTTTATATCAGCAGCATACAAAATAAACATTAATAAATACAATGCTGTGTTGTTCTGAATAATAAGCAACAAGTTACCAACAAACCCCCATTACATTAAAATGTACAGACTGCCTGCCTTTCTCTTAAGTATGTGTACATACAATGTAGCAATCATGCTTTCTGGGACATGCTGCAGTCTGTTATGGTTGTCTAACTCAATAGAATCAAACCCTTTAAAATAACAAAGAACCAATGGTCTTCCATCAGACACAACAGTTGTGTTTGATGGAAGAACATTGGTTCTTTATTGTTCTTGTAACACAACAGAATGAATCACCTCAAAACCTTTAAAATAATAATGATCAAAAAAGAGTTCTGTAACACTTTGCAAGTTTGTCTCTAAAGGTCATTTAAAACACATTCTGTCTCAGCACCCATACTGCTGAATGATCAGAAGTTGCAAAATGCCATTTGAATAACTAAAATCTAAGCATTAAATTTAACTTTCTGAAATATGTCAAGTGACCTTGCAATTCTGACAAATCATTCAGAAACCTACAGAAACACACAAAATACATTTCTGATATTTTCTCTGGATTGTCTTTAACACAGTGAAGTAATTTCTTTCTTACATTTTTCATAAGGCACACAAAATTCTGATATACAATGCTGTTATTTTCTTACTACCATGTTTAATTTTAATTATTTAAAGTTACTTCCATATCATATAAGACAATTACTCACTTCCAGTGGACGAAATTGTTACAAATTTCATTGAATTTCCTCACAAACTGAATTTTATATTTCTTATTGATTTCTATAATGGATAAATCCACTTTACCTTCCCATCTACTTTTCCCAGCAAAATTGGAATGATTTCCTCCTCCTGCCACATAAATAAATTCACCAGAACAGTAAAATTTCTACATGAGGATCCATTATTTGAACAAATGTGGCAGTTTCAGAGTTCTTATAATTTAATTTCAAAATGGAGGTTTGGACTACTGGAACTACTGGTCCCATCTGTTCAGTACCTACACTGTAGTTTTGAATCAGAACAGTTGACACACATCAGTTTCGTAACTAGAATCATTTTAAGTCAGAATCATTTACCTCAGGAGATTTGAATGAGATTTCTATGTTTCCACACAAACATTCCTCTAAAGTGGAATGGAAAGGAAATTGTGGAAATTCTGAGATTTTCTTTCATAGCCCTGGTTTTAGTATCTAACCGAGTCCCACACCAATATTCAGTCACCTCAGCAAACACATCACCTACAAGTGTGAGATTCTAAATATCATAGCATACACATTTTCCATCCAGAAAACAGACATGCTTCAGAGAAGTTGCCTACAGTGACATGACACCACTGCTGCAACCTCAGAACTGCACTATATGGTATGGATCTCGACATGCACTACATCAACAATCACATTTTCTTTTTTAAGTATTATTAGGACCAACTCATACACTAAAGAATCACAATATCTCAGGCTTTACATAATTCCCGACATGTTTCGGTGTAGATCCCCTCAGGATGGTGTAGATCTACACCAAAACATGTCGGGAATTATGTAAAACCTGACATATTGCAATTTTTTAGTGTACGAGTTGGTCCTAATAATACAAATTAAATTCATATGTACACGGTATGGACAATTTTAAATCACATTTTCATTTTAATATAATGTTTCATACACCAATTATACACAACCATCAATATTGTACCTGTATTTATATTAACAATAAATTATAAGTTAAAAATGAAATTACACAGAACACACAAATTTAGCACAGCTCATTAGCACAGTTATATATCTGTTGTGATAAATTATGGGCACTACTTAGTATTATAACTAAATTCTTATGTCACCAATTTCTCTAACATTGCTGTTGTGTTTTAATTTATATGCCAAGTACCTATTATTACTTTGATTTTTATTATAGCTTGGTATTCATGTGCACAGTCTTGAATAATGAACACTAATCATCTGTATATGTTTCAATAATATGTCTGTTTTCTTTAAAAAGCAATATTTTTTACTCTATTTAAACATGTTCCTTTTATGTTTAACATTTCAGTGGCACATTTTATTTCTGTTCCTGCATCAAAAATTGAGAATATGTTTGGTGCAACTGAATGTGGCTTCACTTAGATTGATTGCTTAAATGCATTCCTTAGACATGGACTGAAATTAGCAATCTATCCTACACACTGTGAATGACAATCCAGGCATTGCAGTTGACGAGTATATATACCAGTACTGTCACACATTGTGATGATACTGCTGTGTGTTTTCAGATGACACTGGTAGTTCAGTCAGCTGTTTGTGTATTAGTGTTCTTGAAGATGTCAAAATTTTGTACTTATCATTACACATAAAAGTGATAATTTCTCATACTCTAGGTTGTTTTTATTCTTTTCTTTTTGGTATTGGTTCGGTACAGGCTGTTTTGTACATCGTATTTTTGTTTATGTTTCAATTGCAGTAACAGTTGTAATGAAGCATGTTTTCTAAATTCCATTTTGACTCTGTACTGTATATGTTATAGACACAATACTACACTGGTTGTGCATAGATGGTACATGAAACATACACGAGGTATATCAAACTTCCACATCATCAGGCAAAAACATCATATACTTGTACACACACACACACACACACACACACACACACACACAAAGCCCTTGTTTTATGCCCTAGTTGTGTTCCTGCAAAAGTGGGCAAAATCAAAAAAGTGTAAATCAAAAATGATATTCCCATAAGAAACAATGGAACAGGTACGGGTTACCATAATGGAGTGCAGCCAGTTAAAGGGTGTTAAACTGAAAATGAGAGCAAACTAATCAACAGAATGGCCATCTAACACAACTGTGGTTCTTTTTAAGTCTACATTGCAGCTGATCACTAAGCTACATGTTTTGACCATCATGCAGTCATCTCTAGGCTGTGCTTCTTTTTACAAGGATGTAAATGTTACCGATCCGTACGTGTGTGTGGGCATTGTGATCTCAATCTGTACCCAAACTTATTTTTAATATAACATTCAAGTTCCAATGGGTTTAAAAAATTAGTAACAGGTACAAGGACACAACGATTTTCCTAGAGGATGATACATGTTGAATCTAGGTCTGTGGAATTGTTCCATGGGTCCATCTTGAGTAGGGGTGATGTAATCTTTAAATTATTTACTCTGGGGTGGTTTGACGTCCAGTTGGCATATTCATTCAGTGGGAGGAGTGTCTTTATCTGTTTGTTGGACAAGGCCAGCTGTTTGTGCGTACGTTTATATCACCCATTTCATCAAAACGTTTTGCCACCACCTTGCACAATTGCCACACACTGCTTCTATAACAACAAACAACCAATACTCTACCCACAACTAACATCCTTATAAATGTTTAGAGGGTTGTTAGATGTGGGCAGAATACTGGTTGTTGTCAATGCAACAGTGTGTGACAGTTGTGCGAAGTGGCAAGAACTTTTGATGAAATGGGCGATATAAACATACAATCACAACATAAAAATGTAACTCAGAAATGGTGGAGAATCTAGCAGGGGAGTCTATACATTTCCATATACAAATGGTCTCATCAACAACCTCCAAAGGTATTGTACTAAGAGCTCTAAATCACCCAGCACAACGGGCCCTTTTGCGCTACCTGAAGATGGAGACGAAGTCAGCTTCTGAAACATCATCGTAATTCTTATTCACATACTTGACAATGTCCACAAAAAAAATTCTTCCACAATAAAACAATACAGTTATTGTAATTTCTTTCTCACCGTTTTGAAGGAAAATGATTCCATACCACTCTGTTGAAACCTGGCACCAAATGGAGCATAAATATAGTCCATACAGCTTAATCATTAGTTACACAGTGAAAACCATTAAAATTCACTGCTAATGCACCATGTGACTTGAATGACTAATTATGACACTCTTTTGGGGATTACTGTCACTTAAACAGGCTGTCTCACTTCCACATCTCCTACCGTAACTGACAAAATAAATCACGTTATAGCTGCCTTCTGCTACTACATCTAAAAGTGTACTTATTCACATCAGTCTATAGTGTCAGTCCTAACTGCATAACAGCTTTATAGGACAAATACGTCTCTTTAACTTAAACTACTGTATGACCAGGAAGTCCAATTATAGAATCTTCTGATGTCTGGCTGGAAAGAATTTGAAAGCTTCTATATAACACTAAACACAGTGGTTAAAAACGTGTTCATCTGTGACTAGCATATATTGGATGAAACTTAAACAGACATCTGACATCAATGTAAAGAAAACAGAAAAGACACAAAAAGAGAATTCAAATATTAAGATCAGAAAATACACAATCATTTTAGAATCCATCCTCTACACTGCTGGTATGTAATTTACCAATTCTGTCAGTATCTGGCCTACACAGCATGGATGGCAGTGAACTGAATGTGAAGCATCTGTAGAATAACAAATGACAATAGAAAACAACAGTACTCTGAAGAAAATCTGTCCCACAGCCAGTCTGTCGACCACAAATTCTATAATCACACATAAAAACACAGTACAAGGGGGCCTTATTATCTCAGTCTCTGATATCCGTCTCCACATACGCAGGGCCCAGTTTTTGAGTCACTGTACGTAAAAATTCCGTGCACTTAAGGGCTTCACACCTATGAACCACAAATTTTCCAGCAAGTAGAGGTTTCAATCTGTTTCCCTGCAAATACAGGGCCAAATTATTAAGCAACTATATGCAAAAATGTTCCAAATTCCTGGGTATCATATCCATTGAGAATGAACTTTCCGAGAAAAAGCGGTTCCAATCTCACATGCATCCACCATTTTCTCCCACTCTTTGCGTCATGATATAAGCTGTTGAACAACCCCAAGGGGTGAGTAACTGCTATAAAATTGGATGATGAAGATTACGATGACGATAATATTAGTGGAATTTTATACAATGTGTACAAAATAAATAAATGAAATAAATAAATAAATAAATAAATATGCAACATGTGCAAAGTTAGGCATGTTCTTTGCTGTAGTCTATGATATGGCATTATGTACTGGCTATTTGTAAGCTTCCATTGCCAATGGCGCGTCTGTGATCACCGATAAATTAAAGACAAATGTCAAAGCCATCTGTAAACAGCAAATTTTTAACAAATAATTCATTGTTTGTACTTCGTAAATTAATAATTCACTGTGTTTAATGTTCATGTAGCAGCCATAAATATCATTAACATACCAATAATAATAATGAAAAACATAACAAGAAAAGAGTAAAAACAATGCATATCACCAACATGCCAAAAAATAGTTTTTTTAATGTCCACTAAGTCCAACAAAATGCACCTGTAGTCAATTAGCATATATCATCATCATCATCATCATCATCATCATCATCATCATCTCCTTTATGCAGGGTATTCACACTTACATACCTGAACAAACCATGTTTCTAGGGTATACAGTGTCGCAGCTGTTCTGTGCATACTATTAATGGTGCATATAACGCTGTCTTCAATATTAAACTCCTTTGTGCTTCAACATTAGCACTTTCCGCAGTGTGTGTGCTGTGCCCAATATAGCTGTTTTCTGCAGTTCCTTGATATTGTGCTTTCCCGGTACGCTGCTCAAGTATTTTCTGAAGGATTTTGAAATGGTTCCAGTTGCTCCTATTATAACTGGCGTCACCTTTGTTTTTACATTCCACGTGCGCTGGATTTCTATTATGAGGTCTTTACATTTTAAAATCTTCTCAGCTTCTTTCTCTATCACATTTCTATCTGCCAGGATTGCTACGTAGCATACATGTTCCTGTTTCATTATCCTGGATTATGATGTCTGGTTTATTGTTGGGGATGGTTCTGTCGGTTTGCACTTGTTGATTCCATAATATGGTTACCTTGCCCACTTGACTTGTTTCTACTGATTTTGGTACATTATTATTACTATTATTTTTTTTATTATTATTATATTACCATCTTCTACACGTTTCAGCCCTTTCCGAGCCATCATCTTGGAGAAACCTTAGAAATCTCAGAGTACTTTAGTTTTCCTGTCACTGTCACTCTACCCATGCTCCATACTTATACTCATCTATCACCCACGCTACATAACCTTAGCAACTTACAGCATCTTCACCAGCACACTATGAAAAATGTTGTACATTTTATTAATTTTTCAGACCACTGCAGTTTTATCCGTCAGCATATGTGCTCACGTAACCTTCTAGGGTAAGAGTGGCCACATAAATACATTTTACATGTGTCAGGCCCACATTCATACCAACAATCATCCTTGGGCCCGTCCACAACTGAATAATACTTACACTCTACAGAATTGGCGAACTCACCTTTTACCTTTACAACTTCAGACTAAACAAATCTGATGCACATCTCACTGGTAATAATTCTTTCAACAGTGTCTATTTCTTGCTTCATGCTGATAAGGGCAATCTTGCAACATAAATTTTTTACAACTCTGTCAATGGTGCAGCATAACAATTTAAGGGCAGTATCATATCACATTAAGAAATAGAAATTTAATTATGTTGGCATCGCTTCAACTAAACACACACAGAGCCAAGCTCTGCAGGTATATATTAATTCCTTAATAATCACTATTCACAGTTACATGACTAGGAACCAATATAAGTTACACAATACGCAGGTTAATGAGCTTCATTCTCCTGGAATTTTCCTGAACCAATCAGATGCGAAGAAAATGTAGTTACTTCAAACTGTATGCTATCAAGTCACACGAAAGTCGTGTGAAAGGCAAACTTTCACAGCATACAAATTCTTCCACAGTACTGAATCAATACTTCAAATTCACATGGCCTGCTATATCAACTGGGAATTGTCAGCAACAACTGATGATTTTACAAATATGAAATCATTGGCAAGGTTATCCTTATGTACAACTTCACTATGAAAAACATACCCCTGCTGCTCAACAAACTTCCTTACTGCATTCTTCCCTTCTTTTACATGCACAAACTCCACTGACATTGTCTGCAACATAAACGCATCACACTATATAGTAAAAACAACACAAAGTGAAACAACTTTCAGCCAAAAATCACAAAGTGGTCCATCTTGTGGTGATGAAAGAAATGCTGTGGGATGGTTTTAGCAAGCCTGTCAGTATTTTTTGAGGAACTGTGGATCCATAACCAGCTGCAGTTAAAAAGCAATAGGGGAAAAGAAGAAAAAAATGAAAAACTGACCTTCCCTGGTACTTTCCAAATTACATTATTACATAATTTCCTAAATATATTAATTGTAATTTTTATTTACATTATACAAATACTTTACTGATGCTATCTAATACATATAGTTGAATGTTTGAGTATTTGTTTATCCAAAGAGGAGCAGTTATTGGAGAGAACAGTTTTCACTGGTTTTGCCATATGAAATGACTTAATAGCAAATTCTGTCATGTGAGTTTTGAGATTTTCTCAGCATTGTGGTTGAGGAATCTGCTCTTCTGGGATATGACGCAGGGTCACCGGGTAAGCCATTACAGACATTTTGAGGGTCTAAAGGAAAATAAAGGGAAAAAAGAAAAAAACACTTACCCGGATATCTAGCTTCTCAAACGGTATAGTCCTCAAAACATCAAGTTCACTGCCCTCTACATCAAGACTGAAGTAATCAACTTTTGTCCTGTTCAGAGCCAGCAAGTATGAATACAGAGGAAAACACTGGACATCCACATGTCCCAACCCTCTGTATCCTGGTGGATATTCAGATATCTTGCCAACATTGAATGCTTGCTTGAAGGAAACCTGTCAACAAACACACACCTCTCAGGGGATGCATTTTATCACAGACATACATGGAAATGCCTGATAATTCATATATCATGCTACATTAAGATCTTCAAGTCATTTAACAGCAGCAATAGCAATGACAATGAGACAATGAAGACAGTTTCTGGGAAAATCTTAAAACTGTCAATGCAGCCATAATCACAAAAAATTTCACATGCAATTATAGTGTCTTGAATCCTGGTCCAAATAATGCTCTCATGACCTTGAAATTGGCTGGTACTGTTTCAATTTCAAACAAGAATGATGTTCACAGTTTCACTTAGTGTTTCTCATAACAATCTGTCAGACTTTATGCAGTTATTCATAAGCTTATTTTTAGTGAAGAGTGTTCAACAAAGTGACCCCATCATTCTAGAGACAGGGATCTTTCCTATGCCATATGTACATACCTACTGTTCTGCAGGTATTTTGGGTTCAGTCACAGTTGTTTCCCTCTTTGTCTGACTGACTGTAAGGAATGCTAGTGTCATGACTGACAATAACTACACAGTTCACAAATGAAGAGTACACAAACATTTATTTCATTTCCACACTGTGTGACAGGAATGCAGCAGATGCAGTTAAGAGATCCAGGTCTCACCTTCTGAATCACTGCCACCCACACACACCAGTATTCAGCACTGAATATCAGATTTTGTGAGAAACACAAGTACTAAGGAACATTGCATATAGTGCAATCACAGCCAGGAGATGTTCAAAATAGCTCCATACTGTGCTTCAGCAGTCAATCGTGGACAGACTGAAGGTTATTAAATGATGCTGTACCAACAGCAGCACTCACTCGGTGCCACATTACATGACAGAATGATCACATTTCATGAACTTAATGCAATAATGAATGATCACAGCCCATTTCACGGCAATGTCCCATGACATCACTTAAACTGACTAAGGAAAACCATGACATGTCATCATGTCTGCTGCTGCCGCAGCGAAGGTCCAAACCAGACACTTCCCTGAATACAAGCCACAATCACTAGTTCTTTAGTTACCTTTCCCACTACTTAGCATTCAAAAATTTGATCAAAGCTCTCCATCAGAAATAAATATACAGTAGCCTGAAATATCAGTCACTCACACCCTTGCAAAAAGCTTGGAACTTTCATCATAACAGTGCAAGTCTGTTGACAAGTCACCAATTCCAATTTCATTAACATATTTTTGAGAAAAGAAAGTCATGAGCATATAACTTTGGTAAGGCCTTCATAAATTTCTGAAGACTATCCACACTAAAAGAGAACATACAAAATACAAATTCCATCAAAATACACTTCTGAACAAGGGCCTTCAATTATAAAATCACAACTGATGTAAATGTGCCTGGTGAAATATACATTTATAATGAGATTTTGGAAGGCCATTTGTTTGATGGAAGATAGCGCAGCATAACTGAAAACAACTGTACACTACCTGCACAAACAAAAGCTATTCAACAGTAACCCAAGCAGATCATGTGTACTGTAAATCCTGCACAGTTTCATTCCCCATTTTATTTCTAAACTGCATTAAATAAACTCAAAATGTGACTCGATATGCAAAATAAGTAAGTCCACCGATGACAGAAGTATTCAAAATTGAAAGCACTGTTGAAATTAAACAGACAGTTACTCAAGAATTTGAAGAATATCTTCTAATTCTAATACAGGAAGAGTATATTATAGTCTCCAGATGGTCATTTTGTTCAATATTTAAGCTGTGTTACAATACAAAACCAAGCTTCTTCACTCTACAAATTGCAGCTTTTGAAAGGATTTAATTCCCACATGACCTGAGGATATAAAAGCCTTATGCCACAGCACAGCAAGATGCCAGCACATTCAGTTCTAAAATCTGAGTGACCAGCAAAGCAGATACTAACTTACCATTATGGGGTATGATTTGATGCTCAAACAGCTGGGTGACAAGTATGCCTTCCTTTTCTTTGCTTCCATTTGCACAAAGTTAAGTGGGTCAGCCTCCACCAGCAGTCCACTCCAATTGAGGTGACGCTCGAAGTACAAAGTGTTTGACCGTGTCTCACCATCCATAGCCCCACATTCCACAAAAAATCCCTCTTTCTGCAAGTATACACAGTCTAAACCTCAAAGTCATTGTTTTAAACTTCTCTAATAGCCTCTTTGATATACTCAGAATAAGTAAACTTTACTGCCACAGACAAATCAATGTGCACTACATACATGTAAATATTTTCTTTCTGTTGCACAAAGTGTTGCACTACAAGAGTTACACCATTTTTTCAGCCAACAGGCATGGAAACTCTCAACTACTTCATACACAAATAGGTGGAAATATGCTGTCACTTTTAACTTATAATCATGCAGTTGTCAACATTTTTAAGTTCAAATGAAAACTGTGAAACTTCAAACTGTTAAGTACTTAAAGAACTGCCCAAATCCACAAAATGAGTAAGTTTTCACATTTTATTATACAATGCTCAATATAAATTCTTGGCTGACACTTGGAGGGCAGGTAACTAACACTTCACGTTCATCTTAGACTCGCAGGTAGGTATAATCACAGTACATTACATGCTAGTGTCCTCTCCTAAGTATTCAGGACAATGGGAAGTAACTGCATCATGAGTATAGAGACGTTTGTTCCTCCATTTGCAGCCTGCTCATATGGTGAGACACCAGATAGTGAGCAGTCTCTCTCCAAAAAGGAGACTTTGTATACACACAATCTAATCAAAGGTTCTGTCCACATTCAGAAAAAGTTTTCAGTTAAATAACTTTATGAGACTTGAGGTTCTCACAGTTGTAATACTGCAGATGCATTACTTCTGGGATGCTATGCTGTGTTGCTGTGTAGGCAGTATGCAGTAATGGGATATAGTAATAAACTGCTAGGAAGCACATCTCTCTAAAAACGCGTAACATATGCGCACGTTTTACATTCTTTATATGAAGTGTGCAAAATAACTGCATACTGAAGAAGTTGCATTACACAACCCTCGGAATAACAACAAATACTACAGTAAGGTTAGCCATTCTGAAGAGGAATTCAATTACTACAAAGTAATGAGTTTATTTAACCAATCATGATTAACAAGGTTTCACTGTAAGAGATTCCCAACTAAATTACCTGCTCTCCAAGAATGTTCAGAATCCTCTCAGACTGCCCCATAGACGTGTCATATACAAGCGGGGCATCAAGATTGTATGGTTCCGTACGCAATGATGGAGGTAACAGAAACTTTCTCCTAATTTTGGCAATAACTCTTGGATCATCCATGCTTACTGTTGGCCCATTCAAATCATTTTCACCTGCAACAACAAGTGTTTAATGAAGACAGGCCACTTTATTCAGACAAACAGGGAGTATAAGGTCTATAAGATGCACTACATCCACAAACATGCTTTGTTTCAAATCCATAAACAGTGAACTGATTTAATGTGTTCCATGTCCGTGCACTATACTGTACAAAAATACTAATCACCAACAAATGCACAAAGAGAGTTTTATCATCAATCATAACACACTCCTACATGTTTCAACCCTGCTGGGTCATCTTCAGTGAGAACTTTTTTGTTATCGCTACACTAAGGTTGCACTTTATAGCTGAGTGAGAATGTGCTGTTGACTGTGTACTGCATTGTTTTCGGAGGCGTGAACTCTCTGTGGTCCCGGCCTGCACTGCCAGTGCAGGCCAGGACCGCAACCTTAGTGTAATGATAATGATAACAAAAAAATTCTCCCTGAAGATGATCCAGCAGGGTTGAAACATGTAGGAGTGTGTTACGATTGATGATAAAACTCTCTTTGTGCATTTGTTGGTGATTAGTGTTTTTGAGTAAACAGATGTTCAGTTACTTCCATTTACTTGAATGCCAGTCTTTAAACTGTAACATTACACAGACAATCACAAGGGACCTCCACACATTTATAAACAGGTGCTTTAGGAAAATGTGTAAGATTGTTTGGCCTAACGTGGAAGCACAAATAAGACGAACCAGCAGCAGTGCATTAAACTGAGGAAATGCAAGTGAAATGGACGCACACTGAGGAAGAATACCTCTGAAACAGAAAAACAAGTTCTGAGTCGGAACCCCAAAAGACAATGTAGGAGAGGAAGACCGAGAAGGAGCTGGAGAAGAACAACACAGGAGAAAGCCAAAACAGTGTGAAAGACATGGAGAAGTCACGGCAGCAGCTAGAAATGGAGTCCACTGGCATTGCTTCGTGGAGGCCATATGCTCCAAAGAGGAGTAACAGAGAACTGACTTGATGGAGAACATCCCACTGTGCTTTTAACACTAAATAAATAAATAAGTAACTAAGTAAGTAAGTAAGTAAATATAAATAAATAAATAAATAAAAACTCACATACCTTCCAACACAACCATGTTATTTTCATGTAAGCTACGTGTTTCGGTCCTTTTGGACAAGCAACAGGCTTTATACATAAAAATTTAAATTACGGTAAAAGTGCCATATACCCGTACACTTTCTTGCGAGATCTCACAATTACACTGTACTAATTACAACTGTTATCACACATGCCAGTTTATGACTCACAATGTACAAGTCATATATTGGCACATGTTACAACACAAGGTGCTGATAATGAGAAGACTACACACAAATACATCTAATACCATAATAAGGAAGTAAGAAAATCTGTTTATAAGACTTGAAGAAATGACAAAAAATATCAATGAAACAGAAAATTTGTCTTCAGATACAAAAAGAGAATTAAAACAATGAAAGAATACACCTCTCACATGTTACACACTGGAAATATTAATTTCTAACAACCATTTTTAATACAAATTTTAGATTAACATAGTCAATGGGCCCCAATATATAAGAAATATTTTTGGCATAATAAATATTTTTGGCTTTAACAAATACAAAAAAGATCAGCAATACAGAATAGCTACAATGAAGATATCTGACAAAACAACAACGGCTACAATTGTAATAAATACAGTGTAACTGTCTGACCTCACAAGGAAGTATACACATGTATAGTATGCTTTTACATTTATTTTAAACTTTTATACATAATCCCTGATGATGCACCAAAAGAACGGAAACATGCTGCTTACATGAAAATAACACAGATGTGTCGCACAATATTTGACTGTTTATTTAATGAACAGGAAACTGACTCGACAGTTTCTAAGTGAGTGAAGTTGGAACTGAAACTGCAGTTTTCAAAGATTTTTTAAACAAAACAATATTTTACTTCTGAAAATAACACAGATGTGTTGCACAATATTTGACTGTTTATTTAATGAACAGGAAACTGACTCGACAGTTTCTAAGTGAGTGAAGTTGGAACTGAAACTGCAGTTTTCAAAGATTTTTTAAACAAAACAATATTTTACTTCTTGAGAATTCAATAAATTGTTTCTGAAATTCAACAACATGAATATAACTATTTTCTGTGCCTCACACATGTGGAAGTAATAAAATTTAACATGCCAAAATGCAGTGCATGAAGAGCATTTAAATTAGAATGTCTAACAGTATCAGAATGTACTGAATGTCTATGGTCTGTCAAAGGGTTAAAACTGTTTACTGGCAATGGGAATTACTTAAGGCAACTTGGGTAACTGTGATAGTCCAAGGCAGTTGCAGAAAGTCAAAGGACTGCACAATTTTCAGTCAGGTGACATAGCCTTACAACACTTGAAAGGTGCGGCAAGTTAAATGATGGAATACAGGTGACCCAATACATGTGATATTTTTATATGCACTGTCACATATACAGAAATTCATTTCAGCTGTCCACCTACGCCATCTCAGTCATCTAACACCGATGACCCAGCTGCCCAGTAACTCCTCCAATCCCACTCATAGTTCAAATTAACCCTTTAAAGAGGAAGCATATTTGTTTTATATAAGGACTCAGTGTGTACCGTGCTGTAAACACTCTCCACTTTGGTTATAAAAACCAGTCTCTTAATGTTTTATAAGGCAAAAGTTGCTGTTTGTTCCGAGTTCCGTACAAAACACATAAACGCAATGTGGGCACCAGGTACAATTTTTTAATGTTCAACCTGGTCGTATGTAAAGTTACCGCTAGGCTTTAAAAGGTTAATTAATTCTAAATTCACATATTTTAAGGCTTTTAATTGTTAATTTATTTGTTTTATTTTGTAAGCTGCATAATTATTTACCGCTACTGTGTCATAATATTTATGAAACGTATGCATAATAATGTTTAATTTAAATCTGAAACATTGGAATTTTGCACATTCAAGAAGGCCATTCAAATTGTTACATTCTACACATTTCCAGTGTTGCTCACTTTACATATATGCAGTGGTTTCCAAGAATGCAATCCCAGCATACGCCAACAGCTGTCTATATAACGTTTACAGCAGGTTACGTTGTATTAGCCAGCTAAGGCTGGATTATATTAGGCTGCATTGGATTACGTTAGATCAAGTTTTATTAAGTTCGAACAGATTAGGTTATGTTGGGCTTGCACAGGCTAAGCCTCACCAGCTATCAGTCTATGGAGATAAACTGTGGCACTGTCACTGGCTTCATCACATTAAAACACGTTCTGTGAGACATGATGTCCTCACAGCAGTGATGATCAACGTTACCGCCCTCTGGGGTATGACTCCATGTAGGCTGGCACAAAAATTTATCAAAGTTTCAAGGAAACCTGCTGCTCCATCTTCTACCACAAACACACAGGTTCCTCCACAACTGCAGTAAAGGAGGCGACTTACTCCAAAACACTGGTACATTTTGACCACACTGTATGGTATCAGGTCACAGACAACAGTAATCTTCTTGATATAAGCTGATGTAACTCAGGACACCTGTGAAAGTTTCAGGTGTCTTGGCCTGTGGCAAGTAAACAGGAAAAGCCTAAGCAATCCCGTTACAGGCCTGGACAGGCTCTGTGGGCTCCAGGAGGTTGAGGCTCCCAAATTTGAAGACAATCGGCATATGATGTTGGTAGGGTTGTCAGCCCTATACACCAGCCACCTTTACACCCCAGGAAATATTACTAAAACAGTGGAACTCGGTTATAACGTCATGAAAGGGACCGCATATTTTGTGTCGTTATAAACGAGTGTCGTACTGACTAATGGTCGACAGTCAGGAATTAATTGGTACTACAGAGTATCTGACGTTATAAATGAGGTGACATATAAGCCAATGTCCTTATATCCTGGTTCACCTCTACAAGTGAGCCAATAAACTTGGCGGTTATGCAACAAAGTCTTATAAAATGATTTCAGTTAATAAAAAGCATGGATGATTAGACAATGTTGAACTATGGAAGCCAACAAAAGATAAACTATGAAGTTAAGGGTCTTTCTTCCACTAAGAATCTAAGTTACACATTAATATACATGATGCAAATAACAATAAAAAACTGAAAGCTCACCTGAATCAGAATAGTTGTACCAGCGTCTCAGAACATCTGTATAACTCTCCTCCTTGTGGATAGTGTATGGATCATTACTTCTTACTGTGGGTTTTCGTACAAGAAACAAAGCAACAAGGACAATGAAGAGTATCAATACCACCAGCAGCAACAGCAGCACCGTGGTAATTCTCTTTCTGAGTCGCATAATAAATGGAGGCATTTGTGGTCACCTAAGTTGACAGGTACTGTTGCAATACCGCATAACCTGAAAAGTACAAAATTTGTAAACAGTTCCTGTTGTTCCTTTGTACAACAACATATTTAGCAGTCACGTTACAAAGAATCAGTGTGGGGGGCCATGGGGGTCACAAGCTACTTTGTATCAACCTGGAATTTGCAAGGAAGAATACACATCAATCTAAAGAAATGCCACGTCACCAGCAGGTCAGACATTGTGAACAAAGTACCTCCTGAAGTGTTTTCACACTACAAGTCAGTGTGAAGAATCGTCTTGAATAACAATGCTACAAAGCAAAAAGTAATGGAATACTGTGCTCCAGTTTGTCACACTGAAGTAAAAGTACTTTCTAATCCTTTGTACCTTCATCACGCTCTCCCCTGAGATAATAAAGACCACAATGCTGTCTGCAAACTTCCTGACAAAATTCTGGTAACATGACCTTGAAGAAACTTTCTTATATGACCTCATACCTGAGGAGTCATTCTTCATGCCTTCACATGCCAACTAAGAAATAATGCTGACATGCCAACAAAACAGAAGAACTGCAGTAAATAATGCTGTACAATAAATCATGCCATAGACTCATACAGCATTAGCCCTTTGCTGTACCATAAGAAACTGTCTGTACCCTCTAATGTAGACACCCCTTACACTTTATATTGTAATGTGTTACGCATGGCAGGCAACAAGTTTATGTTATAAGAGCTGTCCCTGTCCATGCCATGACAGCATACAGGTGAAGAAGAGGTATAGGTTCACCCCTTCTTAACCTTGGCACCAGAAGGAGGTGGGTGGTCAACATCATGCCCCAGTCGCACTAGTCCCATGAAAGAACCCCATCACCCATTAAATAGGAGGCTGGGCGTGTGCCAGAGCCGGTTCACATGGTTCTGGGGAAGAGAAAATCTCTCGTCCCTTCTGGGATTCAAATGCCAGACCATCCAGCCCACAGCCATTTGCTATACCAAATAGTGCATAATTTGTCTGCCTTCATCTCACCATATTCCCCATTTTATTCTTCACTTTGTCTGTGTTCATACAGTAGACACACATCTACCATCATCTGGTTACAAACCTGTGCCCTGCGTGTTCTGACCAACTTTCTTTTTGCATTCATTTAGACAGCTTTCATGAAACCATGATTTATTCCATAAATTTCTGAGGTGAAATTCCACGTGGCTGAGTCTTTACAATATCATGAATACCTCATCAACATGCTGCAAACTTGTGAACCTACTCAAAGTGTTAATCTGGTACGCTTTCAACTTCTGTACTGTCCGACTTTATGCTAAATTTCTCCATCATGAACATCTGTACTCAATGTTTCAAAACTGACAGTCTCTCTCTTTATTTTGCAATCACTAAATAATGATCTGTCTCACAACCCCTCTATGGGACTGGTTATCAAAAATATTTGGGTGACACACACACACACACACACACACACACGCACACACGCACACGCACACACACACACACACACACACACACACACACACACACACACATCAGGCATAGAGGGGAAGTGGGAGTACAGCTCCAACCCATTTGCAAATGAGCGCTAGAAGGAGGTTGGTGGTCAGCACAGCACTCAGGCTGCTTTACCCTGCGAAAGACCCAGTACCAATTGTACAGCAGGCTGGGTGAACCTCGGGGCCAGCCTGGATGGCATGGAAAAGTCGCACCCAAGGGGACTCAATCCCCAGACTGTCGAGCCCATTGTGCATCGCTACATCAACTATGCACCGTGTGTGTGTGTGTGTGTGTGTGCACGTGCACGCGCGTGCCTATACTATGCAATGATGGGTTGGTACAGCTGGGTGATTAACCCACATTTAGGCAACCTGGAACTGACAGAAATGGAGCCTAGACACAAACTACACTATAACAACAAACATCTAGAATAGTACCATATCATTTTAATTTTAATATTATTCTTCATCATAATTTGGGAATATAACAGATTTAGGCACTGATAAAACACATTATGCCACAGTGACAAAAGTAGGATGTAACTGTTGAAAACATGTTCAGTATTGGCCTGCACGGACAAAAATCTTGAGAATGTCAGTTGTGGGATAGGGCTTATCTCACAACAGAACAGAACTGACACCACCTAACAAGCACATGCTGATAAAAACAAAATGTGACCAGTAAAAGCAGCAGGAATCTAGCATTTTACAAACAAAATTTCTTAACAGATCAGAAGATCATTTGGTTAAAACAGCATCAACATAGCTCAGCAAAAAGCTAAAGTATCTGCACAAACTAAAATAAAAAATGAACCAATGTATATTTGATTTTGTCAGTACCAGGGTTAAAGCACACTGTTACTTCAGTAAAGTGATATGTCTCTTTTATGGAGTCCACAAGCATGGAAGGTGTGACAGATGTAGTGGATGCAAGTGTCAGATCCAAAGCAGCAGCCATGCTCAGGGGCACTATAAAATGGACATGCTGTATGTCTTGATACCATGGGTTTAACTTTACCTCATAATCAGCAAAAGCAAGTGTCAGATATTGTTATTATTAGATACTGTTATTATTAGAACAGGGACTTTCAAATTGGCAAACCTGCATAAAACTTCAGCAGTGTCCACATCCTGCTCAGTCTCTAGAAATGCTTCCTTCCTTTTGAATGATGATGATGATGATGATGATGATGATGCAAGGTTCATTACTGTCGACAAACTTTATTACAAGGAGTACCTACACTGGATGCTTCCTCAGTACTAAGAAATGTTCATACATGGAACATCAAACATTTCAAAACAACAAGCATGAACCCTCCAGTAATACCGGGCAATGTTACTGCAAGATGAGCAACTTCAATATTACGCACTGACACAATACTTTAATATTAATTAAAACTGCAGAAAAGACTGCTGTCATTCAGCATTAAACTAGTTTTCAACTACAACATGCTACTGAAATTCTGAAAAAGTTATAATTAAAGAAATACAGTAATTTAACACTCACAGAAACCATGACAGTATAATAACCCTGCGGCTTTGAACAGGAGTCTCACAAAATAATATGTTATTGTTATCAATAATTTCAGTATGTTTCCTCAGTGTGTTCTGAGTTCATTCATATGGTGCCTCAACATTCTCCATTCCAAGTCCTGCAGATCACTGGCAATTGATTGTTGGTGGGTACACCATCAAATAAAAATATGCCTAATGCATTATCCCAAATCAAAATATACTGTATATTGACTGTAATAACACGTCTGAATGTATGTGTACAATTTTTTATTGGTCTATCTCAAAATATGCCATAATACTGCTCTTCATCGGTAAATAACGCAGTTATGCGACTGTCCTTTCTGTCTTTGAAAATGCTCTATAACTACACTAGCGTTCAAACTATTTTCTGTAATTTAATATACTTTACTTGCCCTACGGCATCCCTTCTAGCATGTAAGGGATGCCTTTCAATTATTACGGTCTTACGTAAAAGGTGCACGCAGCGGCCTAAATAGAAAAATGATAGGTCAAAACTGGCCGTAAAGGCAGAACCCTACTTACTTAACCATGCGGATCTGCATATGCGCGCACTGTACGGCGACACACTGCGAAACTCGGCCAACGTGTACATGGACACGTGCTCGTTTGTACCGGATATAGCTTGGGCACACCCAAGACAGGTGTTCGGCCAAACAGTAAGCCGCCTTGGTACAACAAGTACGTTGTCACAACTCACCTTACACATGACTACACCCACTGTCTCATCACTCATAACACACACATTAAGTCAACGCTCTCCGTATTTCGAAAATTGCCATGACGTCAGTGTCCTTCCGCTATTACTTTCGCAACATACATCGTCCAACACCTCCAATCCAGCCACATCGCTATGCGAACATAGCATCTAGTATAGCATAGTGCTCGGCGGCACAGATTAAGAAAAGTACAAATTAGCAACTCCGTGGTAACATACACTGCAGCCCCATATGCGGAACCTGCCTGCGTAACTGCATAGCAAACTGGCTGCGGGTAAAGAACGCGCCTGGTGTTAACTTCTGGAACTATGTAGCATGATATCGGCAAAGCAGCCTCCTGCCTTATCATACGCCTATCCACTGCCCACCAAACGGGCCAATCAGTTGGCACTAAAAAATTGCAAAGTTTCAAATTATTACAAACCAACTAAATACACTTGTTAGCCAATCTATTATACATTATATTTGCTCCGAAATATGTCTGCTCAGATCAAAACACAATGCGAACTAATACAGAATATTTATTGCCTCCTAGATGTGTCAGTTGGTTTGTAATAGTGATACAAAGCACCAAACATGCAAAATATTAAGATTCAAAATTAAATCTTGCAGGTCATGGAGAGTGCAATATGATTAGTGGGTGCCATGGTTTCGGTCAGGACATATTCTCTCTACTTTCTGAAGGGCTGTGAAAATACACCCAGAATGCTCCTCCAAAACATTCATAAACATTTACCAGACAATATGGCGTCCTAACCAAGACCTAGTATGAATTCTCACCACTTTAAGCACCTCGCATCCTGTACCAAAGAATATAAAGAACAAGTGAAGTGTGGATGGAAATGTCACGTTGGGAAACTGAATTACTGGAAGTGCAATATTTTTTCAAAGACACAGCATTTAATACCGCACTCTTTTTCCACCAACTCTGTAAACTTTTTTCATATTTTGCCTCTCAAACACACTGAGGAAATGAAACATTATCACTACGAATACCCATTTTAGGGTCACCACCACATACGATGAATTTAAAAGTGCTACTACACTTATATCACAAGAAAACTAATTTCTGATGGTGAAATTTTCTTCACAGTACACATAAGTTTAATACTATACAGTTCCACCACTGCTCAGTGTTATACTACAGTCAACACACAACAGAACACCACCAACCACAATACAAAAAAAGTTCAAGGACGACATGTACATAAAACAGCATACATGGCCACGCACAGATTCTGAAGAGTGTTCAGTGAGTGAGGTTCCCATTTGTCATACTCATAATTTACATGACAGTCATGACAACATACCATGCACCTAGATTGTTTCACTGAGCACTAATAAATCACCAACATAATGCACTAAGTTATGATAAAGTCATTTACTATATGACTTTAATAAATGAATTTATCATAATATAGTGCATTGTGTTGGTGATTTATTAGTGTTATGTGACAATGCATGGTGAAAACAAAGTGTTTCACTGAGTCCTCATTATTTTTCAACATAATCGCACAGGACCCTGAAGCACTTGTCTCATCTTGGCACATTCTTTACAATTATCATGGCAGAAATTGGGTTCCTCCATTCTTATCACTGTAGAATTGGTGATCTCTCAAGTGTTGCTTCATTGGCCCAAAAATAATAGTCCAGTGGGTAAGGTCAGCACTATAGGTCGGATTTTCCATAAGTTCCCAGCAGCAAGACTGCAACAACTCTTTGTGTCTCTTGTATACTATGAGGGGCTGTGCACCACTCATGCAGCACAGAATACGGATGCCACAGCCTTCCAGCATGCTCATACAATTTTACATTTTGTGGCTCTCAGAGAAGATGAGTGTTTCCACTGCACTCCAGCTCATTTTGAGTAAAATGGTGAACCAGTGTCTCATGATGTCACTATCAATTCAAGGAACGCTTTCCTTCCTCCTTTAAATGACTGAAAAACTGAAAGAGCATCTCAAAACTCCAAGTTTTGTGAACTCCCATCATGTATCTTGGTATTCTCCATGTACACACTGTGCTGTATCCCAGCTTTCACAGACAGGGCTGTACACAGTTTTCACAGACAACTCCACTGCATTGAACAAATTTGAAACTTTGTCTTGTTTTTCCAAAACCGGTTCCTCCACTTATGCTGTGTTCACATGTCCTTGATCTGCTCAGCTGAATGTGCAATCATCACGACCGGTGTCAATCCACTTCTGAACTCCCTGCACCCCTTCCTGACATGATGAGCTGTTGTTACACCATCACCATACAACTGCATCAATTGGCTGTGAATTTCAAGGATGGATTTGTTACACCTACAGCAACTGTTATCACACCGCAAAGTTTCCTGTATGGCAGTGCTTCCAGTATCATTACCACTGCACATCAACTTATCCCATAAATAGCACCATTTACTGACTGTTGCACCATTTGTTGCATGTTACTTCTACTACAGTCAGTACGTCCTACCACAAAACAGGTTTGTTTAACACAAAAATTATAGTCATGGGAACCTTACTTACTGAACAGGCTTATTACATAGACTGTTCTTGGGTGACAAAGTTTAGGAATAAAACTAACAATATAAGCACATGTTAAAAATATAAAATGTATAAAACTTGGACAAATTGTGGGTGTTCTTAACTTAATGTTTTTAACATTAATTTACAGTAGACCAGTGATCCACCACAAAGGACGCCTACAATTTAACGATCTTTTGCACACTGTATATGTTTAACATGTACTTATATTGTTATGTTTTATTTGTGTAATTATACTCCCACAAGGGTCCCTGATTATGATCCCAAGTGGGGATCAAAACATGTTGGACTAATTCACAATTATTGTGATATATGGTATCAAATAAAATAACAAGAGTGCATTTGTTGGTTTGGTATTGTACGTGTCTTATGTATATCAACTACCGACGGTTCTATAGGAAGCTGACATATGCGGTACCATAAGAACCAAATATTACCTCAGTAAGTTAAAGAGAAACAAAAAAGAAAAAGGACATTTTAAATAAATGAGACAAATTTTTCCATGTTTCCATACACCATGGTAACCAGAAGAACAAATTTCTCCGTATAAAAAAAGTGCAGGTGTAGCAAGATGAAGTACACTGTTGTTCTATTGATGCATAACATAACAGTTTAGGTTCCCTGTGCCTTAATCTGTGCTGAAGAAGAAAGTTAGCATCCAAGTTAACTATTGCATAAAAAATCCTTTTTGATTGCACTTGTCCTTGAACTCAATTAACTTGCGAACTGTAAACATCTATCACTTGAGGGTGGGGGTTTTTAAACTGCCTGGTCCTAAGGGTCACGCGGTTAAATTTTAACTTGGGGCATAGGGAATGTTATTGTGACTGAGAACTGCAACACTTACAATCAGCCAGATTGTGCACTTGCTTCACTACAGCAACTAGCTATGACCAGTATAGTGTGACACTGAGCAAGAAACTGTAGTTTATTACTGCATAAGTTTCAAAGTACCAAAAATGACACCAGCTGCACATACACATCACATTTGTGAGCAGCGTTTATGTAATTACAAACAATGTATTTCTAATCAAACTTACTAATTGGTTTTCCAAATTTATCTGCCCATGCCAACCGAAGGTCACAATCAACAAACAACAGGACAATGAGGTACAAGAAGGTGTAAGCAACAATAAAGAGTGCCACTAACGTCAAGAAGCACATAATGATAAACTGAAAAACAAAAATAATATACAACTGCCAAGCACTGAGCATCTCTACCATTATATACAGTACTTGAAAATGAGTTATCTTGTGTTTGGGTAGTCTGAACAAAGATGAACTCCTAAATGTACATGTATAAGCTGTCAGAACTTGGCTTCAGTTCTCTTGCACCTAAAAATGTGTCAGAGTTTTGGTGGCCAGAATATCAGCCACCCAGCACTAAGAAGGTTAAGAAAAGCTGGACATTATAAACAAGATGGCTGATGCTTCTTCAACGTTCCTAGCAAAAAGTCCCTGAAAAACCTGGCATTTCTGAGCCAACTTTAAATATAGTCACACCTAAATGAAATACGACATTCAAACAGCCTGTAAGTAAAGAGATAAGCTGGTTAAAGGCAAGAGAAAAATATGAAATGGAAGAATTGGTACTTATGGAATATGTTCCAAAAATTTGTTCTTCGTCTACCAGCTATTTTTGTAAAAAAAATGTCACCTTGTGTTTAATAGTGTATCAAACACGTGTGAGAAACGTCATCGAGTACTTACCTGTTTACACGGCCTCATATCCGAGAAGACTTCAATCTTCAGTCTATATGGAGTCGGGCTACTGTCTTCCAGGATGTGACACCGTGCAGTGCGGCAAATTTGCAGTGGCAAAACAACAATGAGCATAAACACAGTGCAACATTTGCCACACGGCACAGCTAAAATCCCAGATGAAATAGCCGACAAGCATAAGCTTTCAATCAGGCAAATTGTAGGACATTTTGTTCCAGGTGCGCACTCAGAATTTTTCATTTGGGGAGGGGGTGGGGGGATGACCCTGTGACTATATATAATTTATGTTTCATTTTAAAAAATGTGTCATAAAAATTATGTCCTACGTACAACGTAACACTCTGTACAACTGGATTTATGCACGTACGAATATAACTACATGTTCCATGACTCAATCACAGTGTCCAACCTTCTTGTTTTTTTAATAATTTGTTTTTCAAAATTCTAATATACTAGTCATCAGTTGATGTAAATGGCTGATTTCGGCTGGAAGGTAAATCATTTAAAAATGTTGATATAATATCTAATAAATCTGCGTTTTTTAAATGTCAGTTCTTGGAGTTTTGGGAGGGGTGCAGCCCGGCATCTCCCCCCCCTCACCGGGTGCGCCTCTGCTGTTAATAATAAATCAGTACTGACAATGGCTGCCGCCACATCGTCTGATCCACAGCGCTGATTTGTAAGCACTGGAGTGTCAGTGCCTTACAATGACATAGGATAATGTAGGAAAGAAATTTCTATCTCCAATGTAACAGGGTGCATTCATGAAGAGCTCCTTATGTGTTTTATTCTCCCTGGGCTGTTACAATTGCGTGATCTGAGGTGCTCACAGCGGTGTTGCCAAAGAGTAAAAATTCTTTTGGGTGTATTTATTTAACGACTCTGTCAGTTCCTAAGATTATAGAGTGTGGTTGATAGACGAAAGAATGACTGTGACTGAATGGTAGAAAGATATTGACAGGACCAAACCGAACTACGCAGAGAGAAATCCGTCCCAGTGCCACACTCTCCATCACAAACCCTACATGAACTGGGAACGGACAGGCCTCCGTGGTGAGTCCCGTGACTAATGGCCTGAACCGTTACGTTACACGGTCCTAGGTCTTCCGAGTTGTTACACCATTTGTGTAGACAAATGGCTAACGACTGTAAGCAGGGCCGCATCGCCTCGATTTCAGGACCAGGCAGTCCAAGATGGGGGAGTCAACCTTGTCTGAAATACCCTTTGCAGGCCGGGATGTGGAGACAGGATAAAGTAATTACACAAACACACTGTCAGTTTATAATTACACTGCAGTTTATTTTTGTACTTGTGAAAAGGTAAGAGAATCCACATAAAAATCACATTTTCCTTCATGTTACGCAGTGTGTTTTGGAATCCTTGAAGACCAAATATGAAATTTTAATATTCACTTCTGTGAAAATGTCAAATCTCATACAAAATTAAAAACTCCTCAGAGCTTATCTTTGTGAATCTGATGGCAATAAAAAACTGAGACTGATTTAATTGTGCGTGCGAACAGCCGGTCCTCTACGTAGACTTCAAAGGTACCTGGTGCTGGCATTGAAGTGTTGACAAGTGTTCAGAACTGCCTCACAACTGCCGCCCGCCTCATGTCTGGTACAGGTAGGCCTGCAGCCTCCTGCAGTATTCACAAGTTCAGACCGGCACTACAGTTGTAATACCTGAAAAACACATCACAGCCTATTACAAATTCAGTGCACTTTACCATGCACAAGTTATCCTTCCATTGCAAGCTACTAAACACACGCATTTGTAGTAGCTGTGATTTCAGGCTTCTGCTGACATGTTGACTAGAACTGCGTTCCTCAGAGATATTACGCAGCGTCGTGTGGTAATTGTTTACTGACGTTTCGGGACAATGAATCTGTCCCATCCTTAAGGGTAAAGAAGACCAAAAAGACTTGGACTTTTTGACTGTTGAAGATGGGACCAGTACGTTGTCCTGAACCATGAGTAAACAATTACCACATAACACTGTGTAATATCTCAGAAGAGAGCGGATCTCGTTTGTAATAGCTTCGCTAAATATGTCACACATCACTAACCCTGAAACGTATCATTTATCCAGAACACACCTGAAATACACTTGGGGTATGACGTAACTTCAAGCTCTGGCCAGCTGACTTTGCATTACAGTACGCCGTTAACCGAGACCATCGACACACTGTAGACAGGGGACGACCATGGTAGACATTCAGCCTTGCAGTTCTTCATCACGCCAAGCAGATTGGATCAGTGGTGAGCAGAGGCTTGGAAAGAGAACAGTTATTCTACATTAACACTTGTGGTACACATAATTGCCACATTCAGGGGCAAAACTTGCCATTTGAAGACTGAAAGTACAATTACGTATCCTAGAACAACATGTCAGAACACTAGGTGCTAAATTGAAATGTTCACACTAAGTTTTACAACACATGATGTAACTGTGCGTACGCTCTGCCATTTCAGTTGTCAGATGAAGACGGAAAAATAAATAATACGAGATACTCAGTTATAATAAATCTGTGGAAGGAAGGAAAACGTTTGTAACGAAGTCAAAAATTCAGTTTTCAATGTAGGCCTATCCCTTCGATTACAGAAGTCAGAAATAAATATACACGCTATGTTTTACAAGACATGATACAACTGTGTGTGCACTCCATCCATTGCGGTTGCCACATTGAGACGGGAAATTAAATAAAAACTAAATTATCAGTTATAATCCACCTGATGCAAGAAGGAAAACAGGTATAACAAAGTCAAAATTGCGCTTTTCAATGTAGGTCTGTGTCCTCTATTACAGATGTCAGAATAAATGTTCGCACTAAGTGTTACAACACCCGGTACAAGTGTTTGTACGCTATGTCCATTGCAGGTGCCAGATTAAGACAGAGAAAAACATCAAACAACATACTCAGTTATAATCCACCTGATGCAAGGAGGGAAACAGGTATAACAAAGTCAAAATTGCACTTTTCAATGAAGGTCTGCTCATTCGATTGCAGAAGTCAGAAATGAATACTGACGCAAAGTGTTACAACACACAACACAACTGTGTGTACGCCGTGTCCATTGCAGGTGCCATATTAAGACGGGAAATTAAATAAAATCGAAATACTCAGTTATAATAAATTTGTGGAAGGAAGTAAAGAGTTCAAACGAAGGTAAGCATCCAGTTTTCAATGTAGGTCTATGTCTTCTAATGCATGAGTCAGAAATAAATATTCACACTTAGTTATACAACACATGATGTAACTGTGCGTACGCTCTGACATTTCAGTTGTCAGGTTAAGATGGAAAAATAAATAATACAAGAGACTCAGTTATAATAAATCTGTGGAAAGAAGGAAAACAGTTATAACAAAGTCAAAAATTCAGTTTTGGATGAAGGCCTGTCCGTCCGATTACAGAAGTCAGAAATAAATATTCATGCTACGTTTTACAATACATGATGTACCTGTGCGTGCACTGTGCCATTTCAGTTGCCACATTAAGACGGGAATTAAATAAAAACGAAATGCTCACTTATAATCCACCTGATGCAAGAAGGAAAACAGGTATAACAAAGTCAAAATTGCATTTTTCAATGTAGGTCCGTGTCCTCTAATACAGGTATTAGAATAAATGTTCGCACTAAGTGTTACAACACCCGGCACAAGTGTTTGTCCGCTATGTCCATTGCAGGTGCCAGATTAAGACGGAGAAAAACATGAAATAACATACTCAGTTATAATCCACCTGATGCAAGGAAGGAAAATATACATAACCCAGTCAAAATTGCAGTTTTCAGTGTAGATCTATGTCTTCGATTACAGAAGTCAGAAATAAATATTCACGCTAAATTTTACAGCACATGATATAACTTTGTACGTTCTGCCCTTAGCAGTTGGCAGATTAAGGCGGAAAATTAATGAAACAAAATACTCAGCTGTAATCAATTTGTGGAAGGAATGAAATGCGCTATAAGGAAGGCAAACATTCAGTTTTCAATGTGGGTTGGAAATCTCCGGGAAGGAAAAGGCAGAGGGCTGTTTATATCCCCCCAAAATAAAATTAGACGGAATCTTCTCTTAGAGAAGTAAAAAAGTCGACGGGTTCTTACCTTCGTGAAATCAAAAGTTTACGTCTGCTGTCCGCGCAGAAAATGAAACGTCGAGGGATTCCTTGCGTAAAGATGGAGAGTCAAAGGCGTCTTCTATCCGATGAGTAAAATCTTGACGTCTTCTTCTGTCCAAGAAATAAAAAAACGGCTTCTTGCCCTTACAAAATGCAGACGGCTCATTCTTTCAGAGAATTAAAACTTAAAACGAATGTGTCGTGTTCGAGGGACGTTGCGTTCGGTTCGTCAATCAAGCGCTAACAACAACGCTGGCCAACCAACGACGTTCCGTCTGTTCGCTTTCACTCATATGGAAGCAATTCGCCACCCTAATAAGAAACCTGACGAGTGTAAAACAGCCTGGCGGCTTGTCACAGAAATGTGTATCGCTAAGGAACTCGTTCTCACTCTAGTTATGACTACATCAGTTAAATTTCCTACATTTCAAAATTCAACATCGACATAAATTCCACCATCCTTACCGACACCTGCAATACACCTGCTATCGGTGTGTTTCTGCCTTCGCAGCGCTGTACAAGGCTCGCCTTCGGGTGCCACCCGATGTCCGCGATCCAACTTTTGCTGCCGCCGCTCGAGGTATGGCGCCTGCCTTTAGTTGTCCATCGGAGTCTGGTCCGGTTGCTGAAACTTGAGCTTACTTTACACATCGACAGTACATGCACAAGAACATACTTATCATGTCACTATATACATACATACATACATACATACATACATACATACATACATGCATACATACATACATATACATACATACATACATACATACATACATACATACATACATACATACATACATACATATACATACAGTATATATAACAGTGTCCAGTTTGAATATCCTTATAGATTCAGATACGCGTCTCCCTGCCTACAAGTGAAAGACGGATAAAAGCAAAACAAAATTTTGTTTCATTGAATCACTTTCCCTGCAATGCAATTTATTCACACGGAGAAAATATGAACGTTCTTTCTCTAACTCTCTCCCTGTCGTATTGATATCATTGCTTGTGCCGACCGAACCCCGCCAAGTTAACGCCCTGCGGTATAAAAACAACACACATAAATGCTTAAAACTAAACACCCGTACCTAAACGGCCCTACTGTCACATGGCGCTAATCCACGCGAAGTATCCTATTTAGAATTCCTAACTGAGTAGCTAACAGGGATGGGCAGGGAGGTCAAAGCTTACAAACTAAGTCAAAAATCGCATCCACAGGGTTGTCAACCCGACCTTAACCTACGCAACCAGTCATGGCGGCTACCGCATCAAATACAGTTTCTGGCGCGGCGGTGTTACCATCATGCACAGCCTGGGGCCGGACTGACACATGATAAGCTCATGTCGGTGTTACGGCGTACCTGATTTGGTGCGAGTACCCAGCCCATCCTCCTGCGGATGGGTCGTCAACTGCTAGAGGTTCAGCCGACACTGTTTTGGTTTGTAACGTTACGGTTTGCGCGGTGCTCCTACTACCATGGTCCTGGGTTCGAATTCCTTCTTCGGATGCTACTGCTATAAGCACCGAATTGTTACGCCGGTCATAAGATCACTGCACGTTTAAAGCTAACGAAGCTAATCCGTTGACCGTCTGCTGGCCGCGCGCGTGGCCTGTAAGTTTATTTACCTTACTGCGCTCGATAGCGGCAGATTTCGAGAAATGAAGGCATTTATCGAAATGTGTCGCGACACAGTGAGACAAAACGTGTACGCAGGTGCTACCAAATGCTATATGTATCAGTTCTGCGCCTTGTCGAGTGACTGCTACACTTGGGCTTTGCACACACTATAAAACCATAACACATGAATTTAATTAAATACTGTAACAGCTGAACAGAGGGCTGTGTGTAAGTGTCAGTGTTGATCACTTGCGGACTGAGATAAGCCTGAACGGTGGTTAAATATTCAGTTCGTACCGCGCAGTAAACACACTCCTTCTGCGTTTAAAATTTCCGAACATTTAATCGAGTATTATAAGAAAATAATCGCTGTTTTTTTCTGAGATCCACACAAGACACATAAATACACGGTGTAGGCAGAACGTAGGAAGGCCTGTGGTAAGTATAGGAACCACTAGGCTTTAATTGGTTATTTTGAAACAGTAGCGATAAATTACACAGTGAAAACAAGACGTTGCGGAGAAATTTTCATAGGGTCAACTAAAAGAGACTGAGTGGCTAATAGAGCAAATTACGTATGTGGAACCCTCTTAATATACGGTGTAATCACAGGAGTGTTACAAAAAGCTTAACGTGTGCGTAGATAGCGAAATATAATATGCATACGTTTGCCTTTGTGTCTATTGAAACAGAACAGCGTAGTTAAATATATGGGAATGTAATATTAAAATGGTATAAGACTTGGACAAGATTAACTAGGCTTACGTCATCCGAGACGTTCAATTGCTAATTTTCTTTCAGAGATTTAGTTTAACCTTTTCCGGGTTGTCAGATTGTCAGGGCTTCGTCCGAGCGGAGCGGATGCCATTTGTCAGTACGCTGCTGTATGTGACGCTAAACACTTGCAGCAGTTCCACCGCACAGAACTGCGTAAATATTATTCACAGACTTCGTAAATTTAACTCTCGCCTTAAGCACAGAACGATGAATGGTTCAGTCCTAAAAATATTGCCGGAAGTTTAACGACACCATATCAACTTGACGTCATAACGTCATATCCTCAACTAAGACCACTGTGGTTACGTTGAGGTGCCGTATGGAGCCTGTTGGACGCAACAGGAAACTGTAAGTACAGACAAAAATTGCCTTGGAAAATTCGTTGTTAAGCTACATTCGAAACTAGAACGCGATCGTTCAGAAATAGATTGTTGGGAAAATGAAGCGGATTAAACCGGCTCACAATTCAGCTTAATGACAGATGTTATGATTCTGATATTCCGGAAACGTGTCTTGTAGCCAACAGCATCTGACTAGGCGGTAAGGATTGGGCAGGAAACGGGTTTAGCGCTGCTTTGGAATGAGATGTAAAGGCGAGTGGACAAGGGCAGACTGGCAGTGGCTGCAGCGTGGCCGCTTGCATGGGGATGGAGAAACACTGTGATGTGGCGACGATGGTTACGTGGGAAGGGAGCTGTGTACTTTAGGGTTCAGATGGAAAACGGAAGATATGCAAAACACTGGGAGGGCCGCCAGCGTGTCACGGAGAAGCTGGCGGTAATTAATGTCGTGCTGATATTCTGTTGTGAAAAGGTTACTGAGGAATACCACGATATACATCAGAACAGCTGAGATGAAGGTGATAAACGATCGAAAGCGGCTTTATTTTGGATATTAAAATACAGAACGCCTAAGAGAGAAGTAATATTGATATCGAAATTGAAGTTTTGCTTTGGAAAATGTTACTGAAGACAAGGCAAAAACAGAAACTCTTAGGAACGCCATGAAAATTAAGAATCGTTTTCTCTTACTTTCTTTATACCTCTCCGTCCTTGTGTACCATTACACCTAGCATTAATTATTTCGTATAGAAAACTTATATCCCGCCTGTCTATCTATCCAAATGTTTCCTAACCCAATTTGATGCTGTTCATCCCTTGTACCTTTCACCCAGCAGCCTCGCTTGCGATATCCTGCCTGCCACTCCTAGCAACGTCTTAACAATTCATTTTGTTCCACCAACAATCTCCTGTATCAGAACGTTACGACACTTGAACCAACATTGCCTCTGTTGCTTTCTCTACCAAGTTCTCATTCTGCTGCTCCATTTCCCATTCCTCACTCCTATCTTCTATTATTCTACCACATCCCATCCCCCAGTCTCGGTATTTCCTTCTAATATCGCAAACACTTCTCTGTCTGAACATTCTTGAACTTTCTGTCACCCATTCTTTCTCTGCACTGGTTACTGAACCAATGTTTATCTGTCGGACCCTTCCCTTGCATTGCTCCATGTCGCCTCTACCCCCTTTAACACTACATCTCGACTTTTGTTGCTCCATTCTTGTCAGTATTCCGTATCTTCATGTTTGTTCTAAAGAACTCAGCTCACCGTGGACCTCGTAATTTCTGTCCATGAAAGCGACTCACTTGTACTCCTTAACCTTACATTTCTTTATCACACAGTTTTCCCTTCTTTCCTGAATCTCATTGTTTCTCTGTTTTACTGGGTACTTTTGTTTTGCTCTGGGACCTTTTGAGTATGGCTGCTACCGCCTGACAAGTGTTTAAAACTCGACACCGTGTGAGTACCTGCAGCTGTACTTCAACGCCCCTCCTTCTCCTAGGATGTCAGTTTCTCTACTGCTTTACTAATAACAATTTTATCTATTACATTTTCTAGATGCATTGTGATATTCTGTCTAGGACAATTATGAACAAGACTGTTTTGGACGATTCAGGTCTTCTGGGATGTGACACGTGGTGTTCTGTTGTAATTCGTCACGTTACGACGGACGCAATGCGTTCACGCTCAAGGGTCTTAGGCCTTTGGAGATAAAGGCGGTACAGTCCTTCGAAACGTCGAAAATCAGTAATGACGTCACATCCCAGAAGAGCAGAGTTCTGTGGAACACAGCTGTGAGAAGCTCCAAATTCGCAACATTTTGTCTATCGTTCACAAACGGTTAGTGGGCTGACGCCAACAGTCAGAGCAACAGTAAAGACACGGCAGCTCGGTCCTTCCGAACACAGCATAACAAATCGAACACGCGGCATATTTAAACATTCTGTTGCGTTAGAAACGAAAAGGTACTTTCGCAATTGCCGAAACCGGCGACCGCCCAGTCTAAAGCGTGGGTCTGCGGCCTTTCGCTTGGTGGGATTGCGGGTTCGAATCCCTCCGGAGGCATGGAGGTCTGTCTCTTGAGTGTGGTGTGTTGACCGGTACAGGCCTCTATGGCTGATCACCCTTCCAGAGGAGTCCTACCGACTGCAGTGTGTCAGTGTGAATGGGTAGAAGCCTCTGTGTCGGGCTGATCACCCGTCCAGAGGAGTCCTACCGAGAGTGGTGCGTCAGTGTGAGTGGGTAGAAACCTCTGCGTCGGGCTGATCACCCTTCCAGAGGAGTCCTACCGAGTGTGGTGTGTCAGTGTGAGTGGGTAGAAGCCTCTGTGTCGGGCTGATCACCCGTCCAGAGGAGTCCTACCCAGTGTGGTGTGTCTGAATGTGATCGTGAAGACTCGGTAATGAGGGGGCCCAAGCCTAACAGGGGCTGTTGCGCCATTGGAATAAAAGATTCTTCAGAATTATTAGTGTATAAATATTTCCTCTAACCCGAAAACTGTCTCGGTTGGGAACGGATGCATGTGGATGTACAGCTCGTGTTAAGGCGGTGTGTGCCGGCCATGCGGGACAGACAGAAGAAACCCACAACCAGAAGAAAGTCGTGTTCGTTTGGTTTGTTAGTAGCCAGCAGCACAGACAGGTGATGTGTGCCATTCATACGCATGTTGCCAACGTAGGATTGTCATATACACACTTAAAAGGCCCTGCTTGGCAATACCGGTGTAATTCAAGCAATCGTGCCATACAAATTGTGGGGGGGGGGGGGGCACCGTAGAGGATCGTGGTGGTACCAACAAACTTATCACACCATTAAGGGTCGGATATTTAAAACAGAATTTTATTTTTTTTTGTGGTGGTATCAGACAGTGACGACGGCAAGGCTGTACGACCCATATTTAGAGCAAACATTTAAAATTGCAAGGCCCACGTTCGGACCTTGTTACAGCGTTGTGACCTACACGTCTGCTCTAGTCGCATTTACTTGACTGTTTAACACACAGTCACAATGACTACAAAATAATGCGAAATGTGAGGTTCTCACAGCGGTACTGCTGAGGGGCTCAAGTCTTCTAGGATGTGACGCTGTCTCTTTGGTGTGCGTGATGACCTGCGGCCCGCAAGCCCTTTTGATGCCACTTTATGAACACTGGCGGGCTAAACTGCTGTCCCCGGACAAGGAAATCTCAGCACTCTTCGGTCACTGTCTGAATGACTAACCAACTAACCAAACAAAACCACTCAACCGACCCAGTAAACAAAGAATCCATGCAGCAATTTCTTCATTAAAGCCCAATACTTCAGATATTCTACAAATTCGCCCCACGTCATAGAATACGGTGGCTTATTACAGTGTTCACAATATCTTGCCGCTTGTTCCAACCCTAGCCACATGAACCCAATCAAAGCCCTCACGTATTTTAATATTATCCTCAAATCTACGTCTACGCCTTCGACATTGTCTCTAACCCTCCTTCCCCCAACAAAACATAATATGCTTTCTCTTCTTCCCATTCCTGCCACATGCCTAGCCAATCTGCTCCTTCATTTGACCACCCGCATAACATCAGGAGGATTACAATAAATGAAGCTCCCCGTTACGTAATTTTTTACAGGTTCCTTTCACTTCCCCTTAGGCCCAAATATTTTCCTCAGCACCCTCTTCTCGCACTTTCTTCCTCTATTACGAAATCAATACTTATTACCGTAGTCAAACTGTAGGAAAGGCTGCGTCCGCTTAAGCCAGGTTTCTTTACAGTTCACAATCTCTGTGTCTTAGTCTGCACACTATTCTTAAACATCCTGTAGCTCAGTGTACCTTCCTTATTTACCGAGTTTCAAAGCATCGCTCCACGCCTTATAAAACATGTAACATTTCACATGTCTTTAACATTATCACTTTCCACTTTCGCTTATATATATATTAGCTACTTTGTATCTCGACTTCTGCATGATAACATTTCGTTTCGTCCACTTCATTTAATATTTCACCTGCACCATTCTAAAACCCAATAAATTCTTTTCCATTACCCTATTGCATGCATAAAGTTTTAACTTGAAATTTCCCCACCTACTTGTACCTGGAATAAACTGTGTTGTAAGTTCTCGAGTTTATCTGCCTAGAATATTTTACTTCTTAAGACAGAACAAATTCACTCCCATATAAAACAAGTTAAGGTACGCACATTTTAACCTAGCAAAGAATAACACTCCATCAAATATAATGGCCACTTCATCCAATAAAACCAATTCAGCTGTTAACCGCTAAAAACCAATCAGATGTAAAATTAACGGTAACGAACATTAATTACACAGTAAATGGTTTAGAAGATCATAATGTTTCGACTATGCCAAACCCGAATCTTCAGCATATAGAGTATGTATGGTCTGATGACATGACGTAATTGCAGTGTCTTGGGTACAAATGTATACTGCAGCAACACACAAAACAAAACAAGCAGCCGTTGAAACGTGTTTCATTAGACAAACAACGGGCCTTCTCCACATACAAAATAAGTTTCAAAATTTTGTTCTACACAGTACACATTCTCAACAAACCTCCGATTGTATTCGTCTTATACGCGATTCTTAGTTACTTGTGAAGAACCAAACAAAATAAAGAGAATGATTAATGTAAAAACAGTGGAGTCCATCAACTGAGATGTCAGAAGTGCAAGACGAAAATAGCGATCCTTCCAGAAGTCGTAAACCGATTTTATCTAAATCGAGCAACAAACGTAGGAAATACGAGCAAATTACTACGTACGCCTAATTACGCGACCCTGCCCACAAACGTGCATGTTTCTACCACTCTCCCTGTTAAGGGGTACTGGAAAATGAATGTTCAGCTGTTTGAAGGCCCGGCCGTCGGAGGCCGTCTACGGAAAAAATAGACATTGCAAACGGCAGTGACCACGCTACAACAGTATACTGTATTGGTGGGACGCTTACGTCTAACGACAGATACAATACTTCTCCAACCAGCGCTCTGTATTCAGTGTCTTTACACTACAAAACTTATAACATTTTACACCTTGGTCCAACAAGTTTCGATCCTGTAGGATCATCGTCAGGGACACATTCCAAGTTAAAATTTAAATAATTAAAAGCTACACACACAGCTGTGTGGCCTGCAGCCAGCCAGCCCAGCCGACAGCACCCGGCCGACAGCCCCAAAGCCCAACCGACAGCGCCCGGCCGACAGCCAACCAACCAACCCAGCCGACAGCATCCGGTCGACAGCCACCCAGCCCAGCCGACAGCCCCACTCAGCCCAGCCGCCAGCGCCCAGTCGACAGCCAGACAACCAAGCCGACAGCGCCCAGCCATGCGTACCGATTTTAAGGCCACGGTCAAGTCATTTGTCCGTTCAGTCTCAGACCAGTTGCCTTTGCAAAGAGCGGTGTATTTACACGATTCAGGCCAGTTCTCGTTTGAGCTGAGTAAAATTCAGAGCGAAACACGAAGACGTGTTTATTTCATTTGTCTTGGCTTTAACATTAAAAAAGCGAAGGAAAAAGAGAGCCAGAGAAAAGAAAGGTATCTTAAAAACCAGTCATTACATCTCGTGAATTTGCGAAAAGAATTGCACTTTGAACCAAGTGACTGGAAAAATAATTCACAATGAGTGAAAATACATTTTGAACTATTGAAATCAGTGACTCCGATCATAAAGAAGCAAGGTACCAATATGACGAGTTCCATATCCCCAACCATTCACTATATTCATTATACTTTTATAACTAAATATTGTAAGCGTTTCGTCTTTTAACTCTATTGTGATACTGCGGGTTAATCTTCTTGCATAAGCTTGAAAAACTACGATAAATTTCAGTACAACCAGTAACAAACTCGTGACCTTTCAACATCTTTAACGTGTACTCTACATCAGTATCTTATTCAACTGAGGCACGGGCGGACACGTCTGTTTACACTCTCATGTAACGGACAACTGACACACGCAACTCAAGTATCAGTTTCACTTTGAGTTCGGGGCTTCCGTTTTTCTGTCTGCATGTACGTTTAACTGATACCTCAACTGAAAGGGAAACTGAACGGACAACTGAACTGACCGTGCAAAAAGGCCCATTAATCAAAATCGCGCAAAAAACGTAGCCAGCACGAGCAAATATCTATTTACGCACAACAGTAAAGTAGAAACTTCCAAGAACAGATCCTAATCAAAACGACAAGCGTTGAAGGGCCCTGGATGGAGAGGTCATACGACGAGTTTAATCGATATAGACCGACAAACGTAGAAAATACGAGCGAATTATTGTACGAGCTCACGGGCAAATTTAAGCTTTCTACGAAGCGATTTTAATGAAAATCACAACAGAAGAACGTTCCTTGCAACCTTGTCTTCCGAGTTTTATCGCAATCGAGCTAGAAACCTAGAAAATACGAGGAATTTGCTGTTTACTTTGAAGAGTAAAGTATACTCCTCAACGAAAAGAATTTGGTCTAAATTAGACATAGTGGGGGGGGGGGGGGGG